>JAUZSZ010000134.1:26255808-26266384 GCA_034780575.1 Labeobarbus marequensis
CGAATTTGCCTATCCCTGATGTAGAGCCTCTAGTGGCCAAAAATGAAACTATATATTACAAATCCACTAGATGGCGCGATTGATGTACACTTAACCAACCCAAAGCATAAAAAGTGGAATCTGATTTTAATTAGCCTGCAACACACATGATATATAATTTGCATATTAAAGAAAAAGTATATTCCTAATAGGACTATATCCACTACTGTAGGCTATGCAAAGTCAGTTTTAATATCATTTTATCTTCACAGCAAAAAATGTGCAGCAGGGCTATTACACTATAGGATAATAATGTTCAGTCTTGAATATTTGGCTGGATCTTTGGGCTTTCTCCTTTTTCATCAGTGTTTGCACATTTTTGGCTTAAGTAAGCAGATATTATGGGTAAAAATGCAGATACAAAAAAATTAAATAGCCTTAGTGCGAGTTATGAATATATGAACAATGAACTGAATGAACGAATGATGAACAATAAAATTTAAAAAGTAAATTACATTGTAAAAAAACATATGGTTATTATATATATTAACTTTTTTCTAGTTAATAAAAATAATAAATATTAAAAATAATAAAAATTATTTAAGGATTATTATGTATGCATACGATACAGAAACTATTATAATGCACGGCATCATTTTTTTTTCTAAAGTTGAATGAATTAAATTTTAACACATTTTTCTTTGTTCAGTGGGCCTGTTTATTAAATAGCCTATATATATATGTAGGCCTATTTAGTGGTTAGAGTCAATTAGCCTGCTGGATCGCCTTTAAGTCTGTGTAAACACACAGTGTATTACATTTATTTCTCTAATTTAAAACAATTTTATCATTTTTAATCAGAATGCTAGACAATTCTTAAAGAACTGCCTTTATTAAAGTAGTCTATTAATAGAAATGTAACAGAATCTGTAGTTCAGAAACATCCTAACTCGGAATTGTGTTTAAAATCCATGGTAATTTCTCTTAGCGAATAGACATTTTTTTCTTTTTTTCAAATCTTAAGTTAAAAATTGAGGTATGAAATTTCTGTAATAAAGCAGAGCCATAATTGCTTAAAAATTCAGTATGCTTGTTTCTCTTGCGAGACCTGGCAACCCTGATGTGTGTGTGTGTGTGTGTGTGTGTGTGTGTGTGTGTTTGGGCAGGGCTGCAGTGAAGCGCAGCTGATGTGTGTGATTCTCTGTTAGACGCGTTTGTATTTCGGTGGAAATCGGTGAGATATTTTGAGCTTATGATTTCATCCATACGTGTTCATGACGGAAACGCCTTTATCTTTTATTCATTCGTGCAGGCCGCAGAGATTTGCACCGGGACTGACATTATGCGCTTGGTAACTGGGTGATGCTGATGCTGACATCTTCCATCATCCATCTGCTTTAACGGGAATACTGCGCTCATTCGTGATCCATTCATCTCGTAGACGGGTTCAACATGTCCATGAAAGCAAAAAACGGCGAGGCGGTGAAGGTGGTGGTTCGGTGTCGCCCGCTCAACCGTAAGGAGGAATCGATGGGGTATGAAAATATCGTGCAGATGGATGTGAAACTGGGCCAGGTGGCCCTGCGGAACACCAAGGCGGGTCCGGGAGACCTGCTCAAGACCTTCACCTTCGACGCGGTTTACGACGCGTTTTCCAAACAGAGCGACTTGTACGACGAGACGGTGCGGCCGCTCATCGACTCGGTTCTGCGCGGCTTCAACGGCACCATCTTCGCGTACGGACAAACGGGAACCGGGAAGACGTACACCATGCAAGGCCAGTGGCTTGACGCCGAGCGCCGCGGCATTATCCCAAACTCATTTGAGCACATCTTTACGCACATCTCGCGCTCTCAGAACCAGCAGTATCTGGTCCGGGCCTCTTATTTGGAGATCTACCAGGAGGAGATCCGAGACCTGCTCACCAAAGACCACAGCAAGAAGCTGGAGCTGAAGGAGAGCGCTGACTCAGGGGTCTACATCAAAGATCTGTCCTCCTTCGTCACCAAGAACGTGAAGGAGATCGAGCATGTGATGAACGTGGGGAACCAGACCAGATCAGTGGGTTTTACCAACATGAACGAGCACAGCTCGAGGTCTCATGCTATCTTTATCATCACGGTGGAGTTCAGCCAGCTTGGGCCGGATGGACAGAACCATATTCGCGTTGGCAAACTCAACTTGGTGGATCTGGCGGGCAGCGAGCGACAAACCAAGACAGGCGTCCAAGGAGAACGTCTGAAGGAGGCCACCAAGATCAACCTGTCCCTCTCCGCTCTAGGAAACGTAATCTCTGCGTTGGTGGATGGGCGAAGTTCTCACGTTCCCTACCGTGACTCTAAACTCACGCGGTTGCTACAGGACTCATTGGGTGGGAACGCCAAGACCATCATGGTGGCCACGTTGGGACCGGCCTCCTACAATTACGAGGAGACCCTGACCACCTTACGTTACGCCAACCGCGCCAAGAACATCAAGAACAAGCCTCGCGTCAATGAAGACCCCAAAGACGCCCTCCTGAGGGAGTTCCAGGAGGAGATCGCCCGGCTGAAAGCGCAGCTGGATAAACGTGGAATGCTCACCAAGAGGAAGAGGAGGAGCAGGAGACTGAGGAAGATCGGAGATGGTGGCGAGGTTGAAGAGGGAGAAGAGGATGATGCTGAAAGTGAGGAGGAGGAAGAGGAGGAAAGCATGGAGAAGGAGGCGCAGGAGTACATGAAGGAGCAGCAGGAGAAGCTGCAGAGAGAGAAGGAGGCCATCAGAGACGATCATTCTCTGGTGGCGGAGGAGAAACAGAGACTCCTGGAGGAGAAAGAGAGGATGATGAGGCATCTGAAGAAGGAGCAGGAGGCCACAGAACTCCTCACAGCCAAGTTTAAGGTGAGTAAGATTGTGTGTGTTGTGTTTATGGTTGTTTTGGGTTCCATTGATGTGTGTGTGTAGAATGAGTTTAAATTGAATGAAATTTGAAACTTTAAAGATTGAAAGAACTATGAAAAAGTTCTTTATATACAGTTTTTCGTAAATATAAATGATATAAATAATAAATATTTCAATTAAAAACAGGCAGATAAATAGATGGATAGATAAACAGACTGAGATATATGGATAGATAGGTAGGTAGGTAGATAGATAGATGGATAGATAATGGATAGAGAGACAGAATGACAGAATGATATAACGAACGATAGATAGATAGATAGATAGATAGATAGATAGATAGATAGATAATGGACAGAGAGATAGAATGATAGAACAATAGATAGATAGATAGATAATGGATAGAGAAACAGAATGATAGAATGATAGAACAATAGAACGATAGATGGATAGATAATGGATAGAGAGACAGAATGATAGAACAATAGATAGATAGATAGATAGATAGATAGATAAAACAATATTTGCACAGAAATATGGAAAAACAGTACAATCCAAAAAAAAAACTTAAAATGCACAAAACACAAAATGGTAGAAAATACACAGTATGGAAAAGACAATAATGAAGATTTCATGCAGTGGAAATGTGGGCTATTTGAAATGTCACTTTTGTAAGGTCCATTGTGTTTTAGTTATTCCATCTTCCATTGCCAACGTTTGGAATTAGGCCAGCAGACGCGTCTGTCCAAGTCAGAGTTGTGCTGCTTATCGATCAAACGACTGCGAATCAAAAGAGGTCGACAAACGCTCTGTGTGTCGTGTCAGAGCAGAGCTCAGGATTCATGTGAGTTTCCATGTGTTTGATCTCTGCTGTCACATCACAGCATAACCACGACGACAGAGCCAATTCCTCCACTGCACCGTTCAACACAAGCGACTGTTGATCTTCTGAGGATGACAGTACTATGCGTAATCCTTTCATATCTAAACAAGACAGTAGCTGCTTTATTCAGAACAGTTTGCTTTTTTATTCCCATTGATGCTGTCTGGTTATAGAGAAGTGTATTTAATAACGGGGTACAGACCTTCAGCTGTGTGTGTGAGAGCTAATAGACTCGATCACAGACGGCTGATGGTGGACGACATCCTGCTGTGGTCAGCCAATCACGTGCTCTCGTTGTTTCTCAGTCATCATTAAGCCAATCAAAAGACAGTAGGCAGGCAGAGATTCTTTACACTGTCTGGAGTAAAAGCATTGATTACTATTAACATGCTAAGACTAGTAAGGGTCTGATTCCTGTCATCAGTGTCTGTGTGTTGGGGTTTTTATCATTAAAACTAAATACAAAAAATATATATTTTTAAATAATATATACACTATTTTTAAACTATTTTTATAAACTATTCTAATAAAACAATTTTATATTGTATTTTTTAAATAAACATAACATTCATTTCATCTGGTTTCCAATGCAACATTTTAAATTTTCATTTAGTTTAATTTAAGTACTAAAATAACTAAAACTAAATAAACTAAAACTTAATTAAAGCTATATAGACAGCTAAAAACAGACAAACCCACAACAAAATGACAAAAAATGTAATTAAAATGAAAAACAATTAAAATTAAAACAGAAAATATAAAATATGATAATAAAAATATAAATAAAAATTATATAATGATAATAAAATAAAAATTAATAGAAATAATAATAATAACTTAATAAAAATAAAAAGCTGTATAGGCATTTTAAAAAAACAAAAACTATAAAAATGACATCAACAACTAAATTAACTTTAACTAAAATTAAAATTGAAAATATAAACATATGATTGACTAAACAAAATACAAAAAATGTAAACTTAAAAGCTGTATACACATTAAAAAATATAAAAAATGACAAAAACAACAAAATTACTAAACCTTTAAAATGAAAACAAAAACAGAAAGAAAAAGAAAAAAATCATTAAAAAAACTATAATAGCACATTTATTATAAAATAAGCCTGTGTGTTCTCTGTAATAGTCATGTGATCTGGAAAGGCATGACATCATGAGGTGTATGTGACAGCAGAGCAGTCTCATGAGAGGCGTTTGCTGAGGTTCTGGCCAGAAGCAGGATGAGAGAGGGGCTTCAGATTTATAAATAACTCTAATTATTGGTGGGTCATTTCCTGACAGGTGATGATTCATAACAACCTCATCCTGTTCCCTGCTGTGAGCCAATCACATCACTCGATCTCAAACAATAACAGCAACACAGGAAATATATCACTGCTCGTCTGATTACAAACACAACAGCTGTGTTCACAGTCACATACTGCTCACTGTATTCCGTATGCTATGTATATTTGTGTATGGACAGTGTATGTACTGCACACATAGTATGAGTAGTATGGTGTCGTTCCAATCTTAGCTCGTGACTCAGTTTTTGCCCCAGATTCGTTGTGCTGCTGCAGTGAATTGAATGTTTAATTGTGAATCCCCGGTGCTCATGAACCTGTTTTACCTGTGGAACAGACTAAACCACTTCACACACACGTTTAGCCTTTAATGTCTGTTTACACAACTCTCTTCTAGTTTAATTAGTGTCATTTAAAGAAAGGACATGGGGGCGAGACAGACAGACAGACAGACAGATAGGAAGAGACACAATTATATTGGGTCTTTTGGATTTGTTTGTGTGTGTGACCGTGTTTGGAGTATAATACTGTACTTTTGTATACTAGTATAATCATACTGTTTTTATACTGCCAATCACGTAGAATGTAAGTGTTGCTATGGTTTACAAAACTATTAAAAATCATTTTCATTAGTCAAATAAACCTGAAATGAAGTTTAATATAAATACTATTAAATAAATAAATACTAAACTGTTGCTTTGGCAGCTGACTGAAATAAATGATCTAAAGTACTAAAATTACTAAAACTAAAAAGTGGAAATAAAAATAAAATATAATAAATAAAAATGACATAAACACGTAACAAAATTACTAAAACTTATATTAAAACTAATGTTAAAAAGAAAACTGAAAATATAAATTAATGTTAATAAATGTTAAATATTAATAAATGCTATAACATTATATAAATAATGATCAATTAATATTGTATATTTGTATAATGCAATTTATAGGAACCCTAATTTGAAGAGTACTAAAATTACTCAAATAAACAGCTAAACAGAAATATTTAAAAAAAAAAAAAAAAATGACAAAAGCACATAAGATTACTAAAAGGTATATTGAAATTAATATTAAAAAATGAAAACTGAAAATATAAAAATAAAACCTAATTCAAAATAATAAATACGACAACATTATATAAATAATACTGAAAAAACACTGATTTATATGTATTTTTGTATGCATGGAATTCCCAGATGATGGATTAAAAATGCAAAACAACTGAACGCCGCTTGCTGAATTAAACATTCAATATAATTGTTTCACAGTATATTGTTATATAATGAATGCTAGCATTCAGTTCCAAACATAGCCTGTGCGTGCTGACAGTAAACTCAGTCGTTGGCCTTCTCCCAGCATGCTTTGCTGAAATATTGATGTGTCAGCGTCTATGTGCCGGTGGGCTGAGCTTCCGTTCGGCGCTTCTGGCCAATGAATTCCTCAGCAGTGTGAATAGATAATGAGCCAGACTGGTCCTGTGCTCTGTTACCATGGTGACGGGAGTGTGGGGGGTCTGGATGGAAAGGTCTCTGTTAAAGGAGAGCATCTTCACTGCTGAGTGTGTGTGTGTGTGATGACAGAGCATCCTGCTGACACTTCCCCGGAGGCCCGCGTCTATTTTAAACCATCTCTCTGTATCTCTCTGTATTCAGTATCTTTTTTTCCATCACTACTGTAACAGTATACTGTATATACAAGTCAAAATATTACTCAAGCCTCAAGACATGAGGGGACATAGAAATATTTAAAATAAATTTAAAATATGATAAAAGCATGTAAAATGAGCAAAACAAAAATATATAAAAGCTCATTCAAAATATGAATTACTTCTGTCTGAGTGTCTACAGGGTTTACCATCATTCTATTTTATTTAGTACCACATTTCTTTAAATTTTTAATTTTTTGTGAATTAAATGTATTATCATTTAATTGTACTGACATTAAACTAAAAATTAAAAATTAAAAAAGACAAAACACAAATAACAAAAAGTCTAAAATAAAAATGATAAATAAAATATTAAAAAGCTCATTCAAAATATGAATTACTAACTTTTTATTATATAATATAATTTATTTATTTTAATTTTTTTGTTGGAAAGAAAAAAATTGTAGTAGGCCATGTAAAACTGCTTCAGGACCAATTAGGGGCATTGGGCCAAATGTTACACCTAATTTATATTAATAACCATGATTATAAGATAATAATATACGTGTGTGTATTATATGTATTATAGTTTAATTGCTTGGGTTTTTTCTATTTTAATTGTTTCTATTGGTCACACTGCAAGGTAAAAATTACACTAGTCTAAGTAAAACTGCTTTAAGACCATTGGCTCCGCCCCTCTGCTTGGCTGTACATTAACCCAAGAAGATTTTGGTTTCATTCCATCGGACAAAAAGCCCATTCTGTCCGTCTTTCCATGTCTCTACGTTTTCTCTCCTCCCTTTCCCTCATTCCAGTCCCATGATCACAGGACAGAGAAGGATTTTTTTTGTAAATCAGAGGGACGTGTGCTGTGGAGTCTGATGGGTCCTGACAGGGTGTTTTGGATGTTATGAGCCGGTCTGACGGGCCGTGCGGGTCAGCTGTAGTTCTGGGCTCAGGCTTTTTTCTTGTTTCTGTTTGACTCTTTGACAATAATCTTTGTGTGTTGCTAAAGCCGCGAGCTGCTGCTGTCCACAAAGAGAGCTCTGTGTGTCAAGTGGGGGAGGAGATTCACAAAGCTGATTTCCATCATGCCTTCCAAAAAGCACGTTCACACTCACAGCCATTTGTAGCAAGAAGGAAACCACAAGTCGTCTGTTTTCAAAGAGAGTTGGTGATTTCAGGCCATTTGAGTGACAGCAATCGTTTGTGATGCAACAAAATTTAGCAGGTTTCTGTTTGTGCAGTATCACACCGGAAAGCCCCGCCCACAATCAAATCTCATTGGTTCAAAGTTCCACTGCACTTAAACATATTTTTAGATATTATAAAATACTACTGTTTAATTTGGGGTCAGTAAGAGTTTGTTGTTCAAATAAATGAGTATTTTAATTATATTTATTAATTGTTGAATATAGAAAAGTTAAATATATATTTTTTTAAAAGCAAAAACTAAAAAAACAAAAAATGAAAATTTAATAATTAAAAAATGACAATTTGTGAATTACATTTATTTATTTTAATTTATATAATATATAAATGTATAACTGAAAAAAAAATTAAGTTTAAAAAAGTATAAAAAAATACATTTCATTACATTTTCTTGAGAGAGTCTTTACATTTTCTTGAGAGAGTCTTTTTAAAATATATATATTTGTATATTACATGTATTATAACTGTTCTGGCACCAAAAAGCAAAAAAATAAATAAATAAATAAAAAAAAAGCACATAATAGAATGACTAAAACTTAAAATGATTAAACAAAATTTAACAAGCTGATTCAAAATATGAATAACTTCCATTTGAGACCCGAGTGTCTAAAGGTTTTAGCACCATTTTATTTCATTTTCATTCATTTTTTTCTGAATTAAATTGTACCATATTTTAACTGGTTTGGTACCAAAATTACTAAAAACAAAAGTAGTTAAATAATTTAAAAAAATAAAAATAAAATAAATATAAAACATAACAGAATGACTAAAACTAAAATGAAAAAAAAAAACTAAAAATATGAATTACTTCTGTTTGGGTACTTAGTATCTGCTGAAGCATTTTGCACTTTTTTTCTTTTTCTGTGAATTGCATTTATTATATTTGAATTGTTTTGGTATCAATATTAGTAACGTTGAAAAAAGTTCAAAAGAAATATTTAAAAATGACAAAAGCACATAAAATGATTGAAACAGTAGAGTATATAAAATGGAAAAGCAATGTCTGTAGTCATTATAATTAGCTTTATATAAAAGCAGCTGAAGTGATTTAATATATCCTAATGAGTGTGATCTCCACATGTGATCCGCTGCTGATGTTGATGGTTTCTTGTGGTTGCCAGGCGATGGAGAGCAAGCTGCTGGTTGGTGGGAAGAACATTATTGATCACACTAATGAGCAACAGAAAATGCTCGAACAGAAAAGACACGAGATTGCAGAACAGGTAACTCACTCAGTTTTAATGTTTGCAATTACTGGTCACACAAAAAACAACACACTCCACCTTCAGCATCCTGTGCTCGTGTACAACACATAACTGAGTGTGTGCATCTGTGTGTGTCTGCAGACACGCAGAGAGAGAGAAATACATCAGCAAATGTTGGCACAGGATGAGGAGACACTAGAACTCAGAGAAACGTTCTCCTCACTGCAACAGGAAGTGGAAGCAAAGACCAAGAAACTCAAAAAGGTGAGATATATGTCTCTATAGTTTTTCATTCATTTTATGCCATTTTTACTTTGAATTATTTTAGTACATCAAGATAAACTAGATAAAAATAGGAAATGTTGCCCTGGCAACTAGCTAAAATAAAATAAGTTTACTCTGTGTGTGTGTGTGTGTGTGTGTGTGTGTGTGTGTGTGTTTTCTTGAGCAGCAAATAATCATATTTAATGATTTCTGAAGGATCATGTGACACTGAAGACTAGAGCAATGATGCTGAAAATTCAACTTTGATCACAGAAATAAATTACATTTTACAATACATTCATTTAGAAAACCATTATTTTAAATAATAATAATATAACAATATTTTATATATTTTACAATGTAATATTTTAAGAGTATTTCTATAATAATTCTGTTTTACTGTATTTTTTATCAAATAAATGCAGCCTTGGTAAGCATAAGAGACGTATTATAAAAATATTAAATCTGACCATTGTCAAACCTCAGACTCCTTTGAATGAGACTTTAGCAACCACCAGTGGCGGCTCGTGGGTTTTGAAATAGAGGAGGCACACTTGGTCTGGGGATCCTTGCCTATTAATATTATTAATGTATTTGCTTAACCATTTAAAATGGCTTTTTGGTTGCTTTTAGTCAGAAAACGTAAAGAAAAAGACTCATACAGCAAGATAATATAATTTCACTTACCTGGCCTATCACTAACATCCCTTCTTAAAAGTCTGTGTTAGAGCTGCCTGTTGTGCCATTTAATTAAACCGACGACTGTAGCCTACATCCAGTGTTCTTCCTTTATTTTTAATTCGGATATACACTGTTTGAATGACAGCTTGGTAAATCTGTTGGTGATCAAATATTCAATATCGCTACTCATCATAAGTAACGTCGTACATTATCAGCTCAGCAGGAGACGTTCAAACTAATATCATGTAATTTACGTCTCTATAATGATTGGTTAATATACCAGAAGGGAGGCTAGCCTCCCTTGCGAGGTTTCTTTTCTCAACACTCCTCAGCTCTGAAAGTGAACACTCGATGCTGATTGGCTAATTTTTTTTTAACAACAGCGGCACGAGAGCTCAGCGCTCCCCCGGCCTCCCCCACCCCTTTCTATCACTTAACGGTTGTAATTATATCAGCAAATTCGGCACCTTCACTTTTCGCGATAGAAAAGCGGCGCTTTCCAACTTCAGTAGCATGTTATGATA
>JAUZSZ010000134.1:26397543-26411303 GCA_034780575.1 Labeobarbus marequensis
CACTGTTTACAAACGAAAACTGTCCAAAACAGTCCTAAACAAATGTGTTGGTAGATTTTGATATGAGAGGACAACAGGAGATGGACTTTTTCAATGGAGGAAGCATTGTTATGGACTATGGACTTTGGCCAGAAGCAACAGTTTTAAGTTAAAAACGACTTACTGATGGATTTGTTTCTTACAAACATGCATCTTTTCACTTCACAAGACATTAACTGATGGGCTGGAGGGGTGTGGATTACTTGTGGATTATTGTGATGTTTCATCAGCTGTTTGGACTCTCATTCTGACGGCACCCATTCACTGCAGAGGATCCATTCGAAAGCAAGTGTTGGAATGCTACATTTCTCCAAATCTGTTCTGATGAAGAAACAAGCTCATCTACATCTTGGATGGCCTGAGGGTGAGGAAATTTTCAGTAAATTTTCATTTTTGTGTGAACTGTTCCTTTAATGCTAGCCCATTCATTTCGGACATTTCATTTTGCTCCAGTATCATTTAGAGGCAGAACATTTCGCTTCCGGGGTTCAAGATGTTGAAAAGTAACATCTAAAATGCAGGCTGTTCTCCTTTCAAAGTTGGCTTGGTAGAATCTGACTCCTTTAGCAGGATCTTTGTGGCACTGTGCTGGGTCGAACCGCTCGTAGCCTTAGAGTCTGTTTGTGTTTGTTTGGTGAAGGCTGGTGAATCTCGTAACACAACGTGAGGTTTGATTGTTATTAGTCGAGACTTAAGTGGTAAATAAATTGTACATAGATAAGTTTGCCTCTTTTTTTAGAAATGTATTACATTTTGTGTGCTGGGTGTTTTTAAATTCATTTAGAGTAATTCTGCAGTGATTATTGGCTAGTGTACGATTATATGCATGGCTGTTATTATAAAGGGGGTGGGGTCAAAGGTGGGGCTGTGAGTTAGTGATGGGCGTGGCCAATTATTGCAAAGACCAGAGAATTCTTTTCTATTTATGAACCCTGGCTGGGAAGATGATGGGCAGGTGATGCGCTCGAAGGCCGACCAATAACCTGTTGTCAGCTTTAAAGGAGGCAGGGTTTTGCCTGAGGTTATTTTAGGAATAATATCTGGAATCAGAGTTTCACAAAGGTGCTATACAATTTATTCTTAAATGATGAGCTAGAAAAGAATGACATGAAAATATATCGTTGAGAAGTGACTTGGTCTTGACAATGACTGTTTTTATGTTGTGTAGTCTTGAAAAAGCACTATTATTTTACTCTTTTATGAATATATTAACAAAAGGCATTTTAACTTTGTACTTGATGAAAATGTAAAAGTAAAAAAGATGAATAAAAATGTACAGATTCATGTGTTGTAGCCTAGACATTACTGTAGTATGTGCCTCTCAGTAAGAAACATTCATTCATACTGTATTCACATGCTGCCTTCAGGTCACGTTGGAACGATCATATTTACGAGTCGAGTGCTTACCATTGAGAAACTCTGGATTTTCTTGAATTTTTTGGGTTTCGTGTCAGTTAATCGACCCAACTGGTCATAATTTGGTTTTCATTGCAATTGCCTACCACATAATTTAAGTTGTATGCATATGGTGTGAAAAGTAGCGTATCAGAAAATACAAAAATAGCCGGTTTATGAGGGAACAAAACTACATTTCCCATCATTCCCTGCAGTAGTGTCAAAAACCGCACCCAGTGCATATCTCTTCATTTTCTGCTAAAAAGCTTGTTTGTCAGGAAATATGAAATACATTTGATTCCGACCACTTTGCATCAACTTGCAAACTCGTAAGTAGGAGCTTCCCCGGAGGACTTGAAGGCAGCATTACTGTACACTGTTATGTAACTGCTTGGAAGTGATGGCAAAACTACATTACCCAACATTCCTTTCTACAGACTCCCTCCATGTGCACTTGCTACGATCAGACTGTATTGGTTTTTTATATATGATTGTTGTTGCCTCAATATTTATTGCCCTACAGCCTCGTCCATGTGATCAGTCCACAGGTCTCTCTCTTATACTTTTTCCTCATCCGCTGTAGCACATTTACCCTCACCCTCTCTCTCTCTCTCAGTGTGGCTGTAGTTCTGTTGTGTTTCGATGGTGTTTGGAGTGTTTTAGTAGCAGTTCATCCTTCCATAATTCTCTCTGTAAGCAGTGAAAGGAGAGACAGCCAGACACAGGGGCTCCTTTCCTGTGCACTTGTGCTGGGGAACACTTGAATTAAATGTACTGTTTTTGTGCTAAAATCACCCTCGTTGTGTCTTTCTTTTATGGTGCAAGTGAAGATCATTAACATCAACTCAAAAAAGCTAGAGTTTGGTAAGGGATGTCACACTTACCGACCTTTTTTGGGTAGATGTGAAATGCTTTTCGTAAGTTGATGTCCTGTGGTGTCCCACTAACAGGAAATGTTCTCAGTAAAAATTCAAAGAACCTTCAGGAATAACGATTTTATAACTTAAGCAAAACGTTCTCAGAACACATTTTTGTTAGTTGGGACAACCCAGCTAACAAATGAGCTCTCAAAACTTTGGCTGCTGTTTTGGCAAAGCTCTCTCAAAGTTACAAACAAATGTTCCTCCAGTAATATTAATAGAACATTCATTCAGAGTAGTATGGTCTTTATGTCCTTAAAACATTAGCACAAAAACCATAAACATAATGTAACGTTTTCTGAAACATTTTAGTTGGAAATTCATCTAACGTTTTTTAAATGTTACTAGGCCTACTTGTTTCAAAGCATTCAGTACACATTTAAATATAACATTCCCATAATGTTCGAATGTTTGTATAAGTTTTTAATACGTTTAAAAAACAGAACGTTTTTAAAATTCAGAGAACATTCAGAACTTAATGAAACGTTAGCAAAGCATAGGCCAATAACTGAGGCAAATAACTGAACATAAATGCTATTCAACAGAAAAAAAAGATATTGTTCATTGTTAATAGTGTACGATAGGTCAATGAACACACAAAGCGACCTTCAAAAAATAGCCTAAATAAGAATAAATAAACAAAGCTGTCAGGAGTTTCCTTTTCATACCAATCTGAATTGATAGAGAAATTATTTTTTATACCAGTTCGGGGGGCTTTTTTGTAATTCAACATTAGTTATTTTGAAGTTCGGTGTTTAACCTATTTAACATAGTTATTTTCACGTAGGCGTTGTTTGTAGTATTATTATTATTTATATTTTTCTTCGTCTCATGAAGTCATGTATTTTATTGGTTCATTTGTTTATTCTTTATTGACAGACTGACTTGAATGTATGCGAAATCACGTTTTATTTAAGGTCACTTTCATTTTGAAATGGGCTTTTACACGCAACTAGTATATACGCGCACGGAGCCTGGCCTGACCGCAGCGACAGAACCGTACGATTAAAATCTGACAGTGAAAAAATATTAATGTGAGACCTCCTAAAAGGTAACAACTACTTTAAAGGCTCTCATCTCTTTCTTTAAGAGTACTGTAGCGATGTGTCCTGAGTTTCAATTCTCATGAACACTCAATTCACATTCACCTGTCTGAAGATCAGTCATCCTTCAAAATGTGGATTCTGTTAGTTATTTTGATCATCTTTTTCGTGGACGGTAAATATTTTAGGCTTTTTTTTCTACTTAAGATGTTTTTTAATGTCTTTTGTCTTACATCGATAGAACCATAGGATGCATCTCTGCCTCAAAGCAAACGAGTGACATTATTTCTCACTTGACTGTATTTAACTTCATATTTTGTATATTTCACAATTGTGACTTTTTATATCGTTATTGTTTACGGACTCGTGCTTCCACAAATAGGCCACAGGAGGAGCAGTATATTTACAGTAACGTCTATCTGCCTGTGTGTGATTATTTCTCATTCACAGGAAAAAATATTAACAAGTTTCGTTTGGTTCTTCATGCGGTGGCCACAGCGGTGTGTCAGTTGTATCTGGCGCTGCTACATCGTGTCGCTCAACACTTCGCCAAAGCTTGGAATACTTTCAGGGCGCTTCGTGCGGAAGAAAGCCTACTGAGGCGTCTTGCAAAAAGCGCTGTTCCTTTCCTGGAAGGAGTGTGTTTGATCCTGGAGTCTCTCGCACTGTTTCTCGCGGTCGTGTCGACTCTGTGTGTCGCTGTGAGGCACGTCCTGCAGGCGGCGCTGTTTCTCATTGTCTCCACGGCGCGCGGCGCGCAACAGAGGCTACTTCTTTCTGAAGAGGACATGGAGGAATGGGAGAGAGCACAGGAAAAACAGAGAAAGCAATTACAGAAACAAAGAGCACAGGTGGAGAAATACGTAAATGCTGTTGAATGAAATTTTTTTATTCGTAAATTAATCTTTCAGACCTTTATGAACTGTATCAAGAGATTGGTTCAAACCTATTACGCACTGGGACATTACTATTACTTTATTCCTCTAAAGGTGCTGTAAACGATTTACCTGTTTGGCTAACTACATCTCAACGTATGGCTGACTTTCTGTTATCTTTTAAAAGGGGGACTTTCATTTTATGTTTCTTTGTGCTGCTTGGGGAAAAATCAACGAAGTACAATCAAGATTTTATTACAATGATAGGTTTATCACACAAAAACATATTTGAAAAAATGATGCCATTAAAAATATTTAATGCAATTGATTACCAAAATTAAAATGAGTTCAATTGCATGTTAAAAGAATACTTAAAAATCTTAAAATGTACATTTTTGCTGTTAAACACCATTATCTATATTATTTTCACATGATCTATAGAATTAAATCATCTATACTGCAATAACAGTTGAAAATAAATGATGTTCTACTTCTGCAGGTTTGTTCTGTGTTTGACACTAAACACATACAGTACATATTTGCAATTCTACAATAAAAGAATTGAGTTGCTCTCGTCTGATTCTTCTCATCACAGTCTGGCGTCTACACTGATCTGAGGGGTGCATCCATCACCTGTTATGAAGAAGAGGAAGTACAACTCATTACACTATACAATACAGCAGAAACACCCTTTCATTTGCAATAGAAGATCAGAACAAAAATCAATCAATAATCTTACTCAGCATATCCCATATTCTCTTCACTGCACATCTATTCACTCTAAACTCATTCTGGTCATCACTGAAAAACAGATGTTATAATCATCTTAATTTCTGTGTTCGTAACTTAAAGTTGCAAATTCAGTTTCTTAGATGTGTGTTGAAGCTGTTTACACTTTAGTTTTGGTCACAGCTGCCATCCTGAGCAAAGCTGAGAGAACGTTCTTCTGGAGGTCAGACGACAAACACTCATACGACTCAACTTCACCTGAAAGAAAAAGACAGATTGAAGATAATCTTTTAATTATACCATTATCTGATTGCATTAATGCGTTACATAATTCACAAGATTATTTCACAGATATTGCCAGAAATCTCACACCTGAAATAAAGAGCTTCACGATGAAACTGCGGACGCTGTTTGAAAACATCTTCTCTCTGAATGTCTGCGAACTCTCTTCACACAGGTACCTGAACACCACCTAAACACACACATCGTCATTTATATTAAAGGAGTAGTTCTCCCAAAAATTCAAACTGGGAAAATGTGCTTTCAAGATGTAGATGAGTTTGTCTCTTCATCAGAACAGATTTGGAGAAATGTGGCATTACATCACTTGCTCCCCACTAGAAAGTAGTGTGGATTATTATGATGTTTTTATCAGCTGTTTGGACTCTCATTCTGACGGCACCCATTCACTGCAGAGGATCCACTGATGAGCAAGTGATGGAATGCTACATTTCTCCAAATCTGAAGAAACAACAAACTCATCTGCATCTTGGATGGCCTGAGGGTGAGTGCATTTTCAGCAATTTTCCATTTTTGGGCGACCTATTCAATTTCCTCACATACATGTCATATGCACCCAAGTTATTTGGACTAGTTTTATGTTTCAGGCTTTTCCGCCTTTTCGGAGCTTAACAGAAATAGTCATCATGAACAGCTAGAGTTACGTAAAGATTCTTTAAAAATGAGAAAACAACAGTATACAGGTTTGGAATGACAGTATAGTGAGTCAGTGGCAGCAGAACATGTATTTTTGGGTGAAATGTTCCTTTAAGCACTGGTTTTCACATGTCTAAACATGTGCGGTGACTCAAATTTACATAAACACCTCTAAACCTTGATTTACATTTATATGCATCTCTGTGCTGTGCATCCTCTTGACATTATCAAATTTAATTCCTTTTTTAATCAACAGAGCCACCAATCTATCACGCTGGAATAGTGCGTGTAAAGCCAAGGGTGAAATTAGTGCCTTTGCAAAGATGTGCAGATTCGCTACTGTAATTCTTTCCACCGTTTCCTTGCAGCAAAGAAACCGGCTTCAAGTAAATTGGATGTTTACCATTCAAAAAAGATGTACATGTGGCTAATAATTTGTGATTTGGATGCTGAATAATACATTTCAGTGCTGGTAATAACAAACACTTTCAGAGCAGCAGATATGGGCGGGAGAAAGCTGCATTATGGATTAGCTTCATATGAATGCACTCTACTAAATATTTCAGAGCCACGTTCTCATCTGCAAAAAAGAATTCGGTGAAAGCTCTTTGGCATACGTGGGAAATCAAGAGCACAAATATGCAAATCAAACTAGTAGGAATGCAAATATGTTTGTTTGTCTGCATCCTTTCAAGCTCATTTTATATTCATATATCATTTGATACATGAATCATTTTTGTTTGTTGGATTCAGAAAACATAATAAAAAAAATTTCACAGAACACTTTTCTCCCTCAAAACAAAACTCATGCAATTAGAGCAAAAAGAGACTTAGAATTAGTCAAACTTGCTGTTAAGTTAATGCACATTGCCTGTGATGGAGTCTTGGGAAACAGCTTTGTGCAAACAAGACCGAGCAGAGAATTACAGTCACACTTCACAATCTCTTACCAGACTGGCCGCCCCACAGGAACCCTTATCAAACCAGTCTGAAACAGTAATTTGACAAATAACTCCGTGTAAACTAACTCAATGCAGCGACTAGCAAAGGAAAGGAGGAACATTCATTATGAGCCATAAGGAGCACAAATTAAAATATTAATGCAACATATGCATGAGGTTTATTAAAACATGCATTAAAGCCTGACAACCGACAGGTGACACATTTACCCTAGGGGTGTATGTACAACCAAACTCTAATGTCACGCTAACCGCATATCAGTTTTCTAGCTGCTAAAAATGAACCTTGGGCTGCAGAAAGTGTTTGTATAAATTACAGCAGCACATAATACCATATTTTCCAGGCTGCACCAGGTCAAAATTGCATTGTTGAGAGAAAAATAAGTTGTATCGGTGTATAAGTCACATTTTGTTATTACACCTAGAAATAATGTAGCAGCAAAAAATAAAAAATAAAAAATGCTTACTAACATTATAAACACTATAAACGTGTATTTTAGTTCACCTTGTTAATGAAAACCTGATGAAAAATATTCACTAACAAATGACACAAACATCACTGAACACTATGTGTCACGAATCCGGTCCGTGATCTTCCGCCCACTCACCATCAGAGGTCGCTCTTCCATCATATTGACTCTCACACCACACAGACAGTTACATATCACGCACGGACTGCATTTCACACATGCCTGAGAACTATCACACAATCACACACTCTTTATAAGCCTTGAACTTTCTCTCCCTCACTGTCGAGTATTGTACTGCGTTTAGCACTCTCCGAGTGTTAGCTGCCTTACCCAGCCATCCTGTGTGTATGTCTAGCTCTGAGTCTGGTTCTGCATATAATACTCTCCTAGTGTTAGCTGCCTTACCGAGCCTTCTGTGTTCATGTTTAGCTCTGAGTCTGGTTCTGCGTATAACACTCTCCTAGTGTTAGCTGCCTTACTGAGCCATTCTGTGTTTTCTAAGTCTAAGTTTAGTTTGTTTTAAAAGGAAGGAAAGGAAAGGACGTGACATGTGGCCAAGTATGGTGACCCATACTCAGAATTTGTGCTCTGCATTTAACCCATCCATGTGCACACACACAGCAGTGAGCAGTGAACACACACACACACACAAACACACTGTGAACACAAACACACTGTGAACACACACCCGGAGCAGTGGGCCGCTGCAGTTGGGGGTTCAGTGCCTTGCTCAAAGGTCTCACCTCAGTCGTGGTATTGAGGGTGTAGAAAGCGCTGGACATTCACTCTCCCACCTACAATCCCTGCCGGACCTGAGACTGGCACCCGCGACCTTCGGGTTACAAGTCCGACTCTCTATCCATTAGGCCACGACTGCCCCATATTTCTTATTCCCTTTCTGTATTGGTGTAATCTCATGCTAGGTTGCTACTAGCATGTTTTACCCTAGTACCCTGAGTACCCTAGCAACCACATAGCAACACCCAAGCAACATCTCTGGGTACCCTGGCAGCCACATAGCAACACCTTAGCATCCAACCCAGGTACCCTAGCAACTGCATAGCAACACCCTAACAACCACTTCAAGTAGCCTAGCAACCACCTAGCAACACCTTAGTAACCACCCTGGGTACCATAGCAACCACATAGCAACACCCTAGCAACTACTCTGGGTGCCCTAGCAACTGCAACACCCTAGGAATGGCCCTGGTTACCTTAGAAACTGCATAGCAACACCTTAGCAACCACCCCAGGTACCATAGCAACTGCATAGCAACACCCTATCAACCAACCCAGTTACTCTAGCAACCGCATAACAACACCCTAGCAACAGCCCTGGGTACCTTAGCAACTGCATAACAACACCCTAGCAACCACCCCAGGTAGCCTAGCAACACCCTAGCAACCACTTTGAAACCGCATAGCAACACCTTAGCAACCAACCCAAGTAGCCTAACAACCACCTAGCATCACCTTAGCAACCACCCCAGCTACCCTAGCAACCACATAGCAACACCCTAGCAACTACCCTGGGTACCCTAGCAACCACATAGCAACACCCTAGCAACTACCCTGGGTACCCTAGCAAACTAACTTTCATGTTACCCATTATTGTAAGACGCATATGATGGAGTCATGAAGATGTACCGCATAGTAGGAATGACCCAGACAGCAGTAGTTTTAAGCTGTAAAAGAGGTTTATTTTTCATTCCGTTTCAGTATTGATATGATCTCATGAGAGACAGGAAAAATCCTCTAGTGAAATAATAAAGGAACATTAAAGGAACATTGTTCATCATTCAAACCAGTCCTTTGTCAAATCAAGATGGAGAACATTAAGTAAAACATTAGAGCTGGATGATTAGATTTTAGCACTTGTTGTTGAGGAATGCTTTTGTTGTGTAATTATATCATATTAAAACATTTCTTTTTCCTGCCTTTTCTTTCTTCAGGCTGACTGAAATGAAAGGAAATGCTGCTATGTTCAGATGTTCACCCTGACTAACTGATATTCAGTGTAAAACTATAAAAACAAACAGTTAATCATAACCCTTTCAACACTAAATGCCTTATTTATTATAGACTGTATATTTTAGTAAAGCATTTTTTTCTTAGCAAAGCTCTAGAGAATCATAAAGTGACCTAAATCTAAGTAGACTTATATTATCTGAAAGCTGACATTCTGTAACCATAGAAAGGTCAATAACCAGAAAATGTTATTGTTACCTTTACTGATGTTTTGATGTGTGTAATAAAATAACAGAGTTTTATCAGGGGAAACACTCTTGTAGACATGAGCACTTTGGTCTTTGGTGACAAGCTATTGTCTTGATGTTTGGATTAAAGTGATTAAAGTACAAATATTTTCCCACTAGAGGGAAGTGGACTCGTAGCTAAAAACATTTAGCCCACCAGTGTCATTCTGAAATTATGTATCACACCTCTTTGTAATTTATGTGTTTTATATAAAGTTCTCTGAAATCTCTCAAATATTAAAGTAAACATGCACTTTGTTAATTTTAAACTATGTGGCATTGTCGGACATAAGATATTGTATTTAATTTTGCATTGTTAAAAGACAAACAGGTGAGTGAGTCAGAGGTGTACACCATATGTTTTCATCCACCACTCTAATAATAATAATAATAACTTGCCAGGTCTACAGCAAAGTTCATAAAATGTTAAACAGTAGAAAACATATAACTCATAATTCCTTATCAGTTACATATCTTTACACATGCACATACACTTTATAATAACTTTCATTAATAAATCATTAACAAACATTATGCAAAACTTGATCATTAGTTAATATATATTCATGTATCTAGAAATGTGAACTAATGTGCTTGTTAATGTTTACTATATGTATTAAACATTACCTAATAATTAACATTTCATTTAAATTAAAATGCTTACAAATGTCATTAAACTTTTAATTCATATGATTATGTGCTTCTTGAAACTCTACAAATGATTTTAACATGTTATACAATGATTAAAAACTTTTGCTAATGCACAACACTTTTGCTGTTATTGAGGTGTGATGGGGTAAGGTTAGGGACAGGTCTGGTGTATGGGTTGATTTAAGGGAGGTCAACAGTGTACAGGGGTCAATTTGATTACTATAAGACAACGCGATTCAATCTGTTTATATTACTATAGAAGTATTTTCTTAAAAATTTGTTCCCCCCTCCTGTTGATTCAAGGAATATTCTGTTTAATGATACACTGTTGTATACTAATATAAGTGTTCAGGCAATAAAACTTGTTTTGTACCCAAATTACAACGTGTGTTGTCTTTAACAAGCATTTAGCTAAACCACCCTTTACACAAACGTTGTTACAGTAGTTAAAAGTCCAGTGCCAATACAGATGCAAAAAAATTAGTAAATGTTTATAAACATTTACAAATGATCAATTGTCTCAACTTTAGATTGGGCACTGCAAAAACATGAACAAATGATTAATAAATTATTTGTAAAGATGTGAAAATAGGGTGAATTCTGGTCATTTGGGACACTTTTTCATGAAAACGACATGGTACTAATAATCAGTAAATGTTTATAAACATTTACAATTGATGAATAGCTTCCACTTTAGATTGGGTACTGCAAAAACATTAATAAATTATTTAAGATGTGCAAATAGTAGAAGTCTACACACAAAAAAACAGACCAAATATATAACCTTTACAGACTGTGATTATGAGTTAATGAGCATGCATATTAACATGAATAGTTTGTGAAGTGCCTATAAGCTAAATTTTCACAACATTTGTTAATGTAAAAATGAGCTAATATGCGCATTAGCTAATATGTGAACTGAAGTTTAATGACATTTGTAAGCATTCAAAAGTACATTAACAAATAAACTTGTAATCATTGTATAATTTCTGTTCAAATCATTTGTAGATTTTTTAAAACACATTGGAAGTTGTATGACATTTGTAAACATTAACTAACGATCCGTTAAGCATTATGTGTTTGTTAATAATTTATTAATGAAGCTTTTAATCATTGTAAACCATCTGTCAAAATCATTTTAAGATTTTTTTTTTTTTTAAATGCATGATCATATGAATTAAAAGTTTAATAACATTTGTAAGCATTTCAGTTTACATAAAATAATGATCTGTTAATCATTTGGTAAATTTTAATAAGTTCATTAGTTAACATTAACAAGCACATAATAAAAAAATTTAGATATGTGAATATATATTAAGTAATGATTAGTTAAACAATATATCATGTTTGTTAATGATTAATGAAAGCTATTACAAAGTATTACCCATATCTCTTTCTGAACTCATTGGTTTGCCCATCTATCCTATAATATATGCTGTTTTTCTTTCTTTTCTTTTTTTTGTGGATAGTGGGTTTATCTAGATATCAATATAAAAGCAAAAAAGGGTAGTATATATTATGTTTCGTGATGTTTTATAAGGAATTTATTAAAGAAAAATGTATTAACAACCAGCAATTCACAAATACAACAACACAACATTTTTGAAGCAATTGTTTAGTAATAATTTCCACAGTTGGTCATATTACTACTTCAAAGCAATCTGAACTGCAATATATGAACTGAATTTCTGAAGTATTCCAGTCACTTACTCTTTACCCTTAACATTAACAACTGAATGACCAAAAAAAAAAAAAAAAAACTCTTTGCATTGCCTGATGATTCAAAAGCATATTAAATAACATTCTGTTCTTTTGATGCTGCTCTGCATCAGTGCACAGGTACACTGGCACAAAAATGGTACAAAAAGATCACTGGGGCGGTACCCTTTATAAAGGTATTAATATGTATATTTAAAGTACTAATGTGTATTGTTTAGGGGTAAATAGGGTACAAAGATGTATGTTTTAGCTTTTGTTTTCTTTCCGTGAGAGTTTAGTTTCTTAAACACGGTATACAACAGAGGTCAGCACATCTGAGTTCAGATAGAGATCGGGAGGAAGAAGCAGGTCATTTTTTTCTGTTTCCATGTACTGTGGAAGTGAAAACAGCATTTTAAAAAAAAAATTAAAAATGTTTCAACAGATACGATGAACATATTTGAACATATATGAACACCACAGACATATTTGAAACAAAACATACCTGATTTTTATTGGCCATATCTTTTCTTGTAGACTTTCTCCCTAAAATATTTCATAGGATTATGCATGGAAACACAAAACTAGTGTCATTAATAAAGCAACTGTTATGTTTAGTTAAAACACTCAAATCACTCACCTTGGCATCTAATGATATAAAGGAATGATACAATCATAATTATGAAGACCAGCCCCACTATTCCACTGCAGATGTACACAAAATACCAACACCAGTGCTGACCATCATTTGGAGGTGTATTTAGATCATAAACTGTTGTAGGTACTGAGCAAAGGGAGATATAATAATTATTCTACATAAAAAGTTGAAGGTAATATTGTGTTGTAAAGGTCATGTCCTGACTTGTGTTGTTCGGAGTGGGTGAAAACTCTTCGTTCTTATTATCAGCTGAAAATATAATACAAATGTCTTAGTAAAGACATCAAATAATAGTTTACAATTCATAATCAACAAAATGTGTGGATATTTACATTCTATCAGTGAATCTAAAGATAATGTCTCTTACCTGTCACAGTCACTTTAATAGCATGGCCTATAGACATGTCGCCTTCTTTACATCTGTAGAGACCTGTATCCTCCATTGATATGTTCAGGAAAATCAGGAAAGCCATCCCTTCACGTTCTGTGATGTTCTTCCACTCAGTTCTTATGTGATCAGAGTAATTTAAAGATTTACAGATATCTCCATAGGGTTTGCACCATGAAACTCTTTGGCTCCTGTGACATCCATGCAGAGTTACAGTACAGTTTATCTTCAACACGCTCATAACAGGAGCTAGAAACACTGTGTTTCGTGGCACTCTGACCACTGAAATGCAATTCGTCTCAGACCCTAAAGGAATGAAGAAAAAATAAGAAAGTACATTTTTCATATGTCAGGTCTTTAGAGATCTGCATTGACATCATCCACTAAAATAAACTGTTTAAGACCATAAGCAGAATTTCCTTTTTTTTTTTTTTTTTTTTCCTGTAATTTTAGTGGAATTGATACTGTTATTTAAACAATTAAGACTGTTTACTGGTGTAAACAGGAAAACTTTATAGAACAAATAAAGAACAAATTTCAGGTGTGCGTGTTTGTACGAATGATGAAATACATCACCCTATACATCCATACAGAATTGTTTAGTTTGTTTCATAGAGGTTTTTTTTATATAGATTTGATAGTAACTGTGCATCATACCCATTAGTATAATGCAGCACATTAAAATAGGCAACACTTTCTATGAAGCCCATATTTATAATACATTATAAGGGTATTCTTAAGGCA
>JAUZSZ010000134.1:26731896-26742076 GCA_034780575.1 Labeobarbus marequensis
CTCAAAGCACTTCATCATGATTGGGGTCAGTGCTATGGGACGATAGTCATTCAGACAGGACACAGGTGATTTCTTTGCTACCGGTATGATTGTTGTGGATTTGAGACATGTGGGGACGACTGCCTGGCTCAGTGATAGATATCCTAGATAGGGTCTTCCTTAAACTATCATCATTAAATTGCATTGCATTTTATGTTTTGAACCTACAGCGCTTTGATCATAAAACTAAGCATTTAAATGTCATCTTACTAAGAGATTATATTGGGAGATATAGAGTAACAACTGATATTTATATGCATTTTATGTAAATAGTTTGATAGGTGTTATAAAGATCTCACTGATATTAAGCTACCACAATTTCATCTTTTTGGCCATAGAAATATCAGGTCTGCATCAAATTGCATTTTTTTTTTTTTGCTCAGCTTGGGCCCCTCAATAAAACTGAGCTCCAAATTCTCCTGTTTCATACTATAAGCCATAAAAGCATGGTGTATCAAATATTATACTCAAAAACAAACAAACAACAGAAAAAAAAGAAGATTTTTCTGACATTTTATGTCAGGCTTCTCAGGGTTAAGTATACATTAACAATTACATTCTTGTTTGTGGTGCGTTCTGATGTTTTGAACATTTCCATCTTTTGTTCAGACTGTCAGTCTAAATCCGATTGTTGTGCATATCTGATTGGAATCTGATCATATTTAGAAAGTCTGAATAGCAGAAAAATCACATGAAATCCAAATTTTACAAATCCATGTCAACTGTCAAGCCGCATTCATATGTGGTTTGAAATTATATTCAAATTGCATTTCTGGAAATCCGTTTCAGTCTGACAGCTCAGATCGGATTTTGCGTAGCTATTTGCCTATGAACAAAGCATTCACTTCATTTCTAATTTAGATTTTCAATGAAAATAAGGAGGTCCAAGGTCATTTTATGAAACTGCTGCCCTAGAAGTATTCACTTTAGTTATATGTTATGTATTATGTCAAGTTATTATGTTAAGTATTTTAGAAGGCAAATTAACATTCAATCATTACACACCTTTAGGTGCATACGAAAAAAGACAAAAAGTAAAAAACAAAAGAAAATCCAATACTACCGATACTTGCAAAAGTATCAAAAACAATATTTTTCACCAAATTTTCACCAAAACGTACATAAATGATTGTTTTTGATACTATTGCAAGTACTGGTAGTGTGCAGGATTTTCTTTTGTTTCTTAAACATTCTTTTAGAGAAAATTATTTTATAAGCTAATAAATAATAAGGTTTGGAATATACCTTCAGAAAGGTTATGAGTTTACAAGGTTCTTTCAGGAAATTAATGTAAAGCAGGTATTTCGCAGTGTCACCTTATCACCAGTAGAGGACGCCATGACATTTTCTCTCTGACATTGTGAAGTCAAGTTACTACTCTGTAAAGTATTGCCGTTTTTTCAAAAGACGAAATAGTTTAAACAATATTTTGAGTGTTTAAATGTGAAAAGAATGTCCAGTGCTGACAAAAAAATGTTCAGACTGATCAGAGTAATTAGAGGGCACACTTAAACGGTGGTTTGACATTTGTAGACACATCTACTGTATGACAGCCTACAACAAAACTGCTTATCTCATACTTCACACCTCAGGAATGTGTGCTACTTTCTCTTCTATTTTTAGAGCTCAGTTGAGTTTGTGGTATAATAAGGTGGTGGGACATCTGTTCTTTCAATGAAGTCATACACACATGCAGGTGGCTCAACACAAGAGATCCTGGGGGACCCTATTGGATGCCAGACTGCAGTTTGCTGACATCACCTGTAACCATCTTCCCTTCTGGCTCGGCTGAGGATGGAGCAGTTTCCTTTGATCCAGAGCTGCTGTTATTGACATCATCTCTGGGATTTCCAGTAGCGATTCTCACACACACACACACACACACACACACACACACCTCTCTGTTTTGTTCACAGAATAATTTGGCTAATTTAACTACTGAATGTTTGCAACTACCAGCAGTTGTGGTACTCAAAGCTGCATTTAACACATCTTTTTTTACTTTAAAGAAAGCAGTGTCCTTATATATTATATTCCTTATTTATATTGAAAATCTGAGTAAATATAGGCACAAGCCCCAGGTTATTGCCATTGTTGCTTATAGTTAAAAGAGTTTAAAGCAGCCTGCTGTATTAATGCTTTGGAAAGTAATCAAATTAGTTTTAAAAAATTATTAAATTGATTATATTTATCCAGATCATTGAGATTCTTTGTTCCTTCTGATTAAAATTTGACATATTATTTTAAAAATTTTAAAAGTGGTGAGGAGCATGGGTCCACAGCATTTTCAACAGTACAGACCTCATAATAATGAAGGAAAGTATATAAGTATATAATTAAAAATAGACTTTGTGGTAATGTCAAAATTTGTCACATATGGAGTGACGTGGATTTCCTAGGCTAGTAAAGAGTTAATAGTAAGTGCTTAAAATCGGTCGGCTAAAACTTTTCCTGTATATGATTAAAGGACATAAATGTGATATTCTACACTGATAAACGTTTCTTTAGGAATTAGAATTATTTTCATATTATATTATTTATTTTAATTTCAATTTGAGTAATTTTTGTGCTTTTGTCATGTCAGTTTTTAATTTTTATATACATAGTTTTAATTTTTATTTTAGTTTTGGTAACTTAACAAGTCTTTCAACTTCAATTTATTAAGTACTTAATTCATTTAATTGCGAAATTTATTTTATTTAGTTGCCAAGTTTTTTTTTTTTCATCTAATATTTATATTTGACATCACATTGATTTTCAATAACCAACTTTTTGGTTTACAATTGCTTCAAGTAGCCCACAGCATGTGGTGGATGTGTGGATGTCTTTTACAGGCATCCTACACGTCTGAACAGAAAGCTTTCCTAACACTGCTGGGATAAGAGCAAAAAGGCCAGAGCTTTTCTTACAGTAGCTTCCATATAAATGAAAGATTTGACTAAACATCAGACATAAGACTTATATTATTGCCATTGTGGCTTACAATATAAAAGTAATCCAATTAGCTTTCAAAAAGACTTACTCTACTTATTAGACTGATTATCTAGATCATTGAGACCGATCATTTCTTTGCCAGTTACTTCGGCTTCAGATTTGACATATCAATCTGTCTTCCCTCAAGCATGATGTCATGCAGTCTTACAGCCATGATGTCACTTCTGATTCGTCTTCAGTTTTGTTCACTGAGCTGCTGCCGCTCGTCTGGGGACTCATTCTTCTTGCTAGGTGAATCACGCACCGCTCAACACGCATCTAAAGTTGAAACACAACAGAATGACAAGTAAACACTGTTTGGAAAAAAAGAGGACCAGCTAGACCTCAAATATGACATTGTGTATGCTAAAATTAGAAAAAAAGTAACATCTTCCCTTCAATGTATACAACTAGTCTAACAAAAGCCTAATGTAAATTTGTAAGAGAGACTCTGATCAGGAGCTGCACGGATATTAGCAGTGAATCTCAGCAAATACTGTCACAGTAATAGAAAAAAAACTTGTGAACAAGCATTAAGAAATCACGTACTGTGATATCGCAACAGTCAATTTACTCCCAGATATTACAAGTGCAAAAAGTGTGTTAATCAAGGCCTGTTTGTCATACAAAATACTTCTTACGAACGGCAGCAACAACATCATGTTTGGCTAAGATGTGGATGACTGACAGAAACCTAACCACACCCTGTTTTAGCAATTGTGGTTTGTTACTAGGAGTCCACGTTGTTGCTCGGCCAATCAGGATGAAGAGAAGTTGACCTTCTGCTGTGAGTGTATCCCTTCAGGGCAGCCGCAAAAACATATGAATGACTGGGAGATCGTCATGAGCAGCCAATCAGGACGCAGAGCTGATCTGACCAATCACAGTTGCTTTCCGTTCTGCCGGACAGTTACCAAGTCACTGTTACTGCCTGGGTAAGATGGGGTCGCCTGCCATTGGTTGAAAGTGCTGAGAACTCAGCGCCTGATTGGCTGAATAAACACACGCCGTTGCTAGGGAGCTGCACCAATCGCAGCGAGGCCGAAGTCAGCTGTTTGGTTTCTAGGCAGGATTTACTCACTGAGATGTTTTGGCGGGAGAGTGAGGAGGAAGGAGGGGGCTGTAGAGTGAAGTGGAGCATGTGATGTGTTTGTGTGTGTGTGTGTTTTGCTCTTCCTCTTGTAGGATCTTTCTGATGCAACATGCAGTTGTGAGGGAGGCGTCTCCTGGGCCTCTTGTGATTTTATATTTTTTTAAGGGGTCTTTACTATGAAACAAGAACCAATGATGTAGCTGTTGCCACGGAGGCAGTGCCAGTATTTGTTTTGCCTCACTCTCATCTCTCGTACCTCGCCATCCACAGTTACCGTAGAAACAGAGTCACTTTGAGTCTATTTCAATCCTCTTCCACTAGTCAGTGATTTGTCTGTACCTCATCCTCATCTGAAACCATCCCAGCATTTTAGCATACAGAAATCCCTGCCAGCAATGTGTTGGCCTGTACTGACTAGTTAGTATGCATGCTAGAAACAATCTATTACAAAACAAAAACTATTCCTCCTTTACATGTCAGTCAACACATTCTGCTTTAGAGTTAACTAGCACAGTTGTTCACATCTAAATTGGCCACTGCAACCACGCGGTTGAGGAGCGTGGCAACAGTGTGCGCAGGAATGCTGAGCCCAGCGCCTGTCAGAAAGATGATGTCATCGCAAGTGAGTGAGAACAGGAAGACTGTGATATCCAGGTGACTCACTGCCCATTTACAACAAGTGCACTTGAACTGTGCACTTGAATTCTGGCTCAAGCAGAAGATATGCATGCACAAAAATTTGAAAAATAGAAATGCGTACAAATGGATCATAATAGCCACATATATTCCTCTGTCCAATCAATTTTAAAAATGTTAACCAAAGGAAAGAGAAAAACATGCCAGGCTGACAGATGTCAAGGTCAGTGTGTTTGTCCATTACAAAAGAGAAAAATAAAACAACAAGGTTTCCTATGGATATTCAATTAAATTTGAAGACAATTATTCCTCACATTCAGAAAATGTTTGCCCCTGGAGGGCTAGTAGTGGCTAGGGGTGTTTAATTATAATTAAATTAAAACATATATATAGTTAAAAACTGCATACACTGTACCAAACCCATATGTCTTTCTTCCAAAAACAAAAGGTGAATCTATTTACTCTATCTCTCTCTCTCTCTCTCTCTATATGTATATACACACACACACACACACACTAGTCAACATTTGAAGTGGATCAAAACCTTTCATCAAAGTTGTCCTAAAACCAAAATGCATTCTTGTCTTAGAACTACTTTGATGAACTTTTTTGATCCACTTCAAATGTAGTTTATAACACTCCCAGAAGTACGCAAACTAGAGTCCGCCATCTTGCATCTTCCAAGTTCCAGGAATATCCATATCATGTTGTGACTTAAATATTGCATAATTTAAAAGATCTACAAGTCTTTCGAAAATCTCAGTTATAAAACACCTGCCATAGCCTAATAATGAAAAACGTGCAATTTTATAGTTGGAAAACGTTTAGTCAGAAATACATAGGCCTACTTATTTAGCTAATTAAGGATGTCAACGGAAGCGTGCTTTTCACTTGTTTTGAATAGTTTAAAGCACTTTTTAAAGTTTTTCAACAAATCCAACGTCAAAGCGTCATTAAAACGGTTTATTTTAAATAATGTAGCCACTAACTAACAGTCTGAACCAACTAAAACTGCTGAAATACACCGCTTATACTCAGAAAGAGACTGACAGTTTCAACCGACCTTCTCCCTCGGGCACCAACAACACGCAGATTCCCGCCTCCCGCTCGAGTAATTAACATATCACGTGCCGTCAGGGGGCGTGGCTTTCTGCGCGCTCGTGTCCAATACCAACATCTCGAGCGGAGGGCGCAGAATGAAAGCGGAGCGAGTTCGTGTTAGTAAATACAAGCAGAGTGAAGACGGAATAAAAGAGCGCTGACACACACATTCAAGCACTGGGGGTGAGTGTCTCTTGTTTCTGTGTTTTATTTGCTGCAGTTTCATTGTGTAGCCTATGTTGTGATTTCTGTGGATTACTATATACAAATAAGAAATGAAATGATTCTGCTTTTGTCCTTAAAAAAAACAAAGTGTCGGTGATTTGATCTGTGAAAGAAAGTGACAAAAACTTTGAATTACAGAATAAACATAACACACTGAAATATCCCCAACATAATATTCTGATTTGCCCATCTGAACTTTATCAAACTGAAATATCAAAAAGTTACAATCACATGAAGTCTCATGTTGTCCTGATTTTTTTTATGCATTTGTTTTTACTATGGTATTACCTCGTGGTATATCCTTTGTTTTGGTTTGTTTTTGAATTCCCTGCTGAAAACAACAACTTAAACCACCTAAAAGGGTTTGTTAAAAAATAAGAGTGGTTTATGGTGGTCTACAATGGTCTTTCAGCCTGGACAAGCTGGTCTACTGTCTGCCCCTTGACCCCCCCCCCCCTCTAAAACCAGCCCACAGACCAGGTTAACCAAGCTGGGAGACCAGCTAAGACCAGCAAACCATCTTGGGCTGGTTTTTCAGCAGGGATTAAGAGTTTAATTCTCTTTAATAATCATCTGTCCATATGATTATCTCTCTATTAATAGAATTACACTTTTTTAATGATTATTTGTCCTGATGACTACAGCATTCATGCACTGCAAACAAATTCAGCAAAAAACGTCTCAAAACACTTCTTGCACTTTCTCAGTTTGACTAATTTCACTGCAGCTGCCATGTATTATATAAAACTATTCTCTTTGAAAGCATCTGTACTAATCTGCACTGTAACTCTCAGTTGATCAGATTATTCATGAACACTTCATAAACGGATTTGTTTGTTATGATGGTGCAGATTTGAATCGTATTGTTTTCTGGGAAACGGTGGCAGACAGAACCCTTGAGCACAGGCCTGAAACTTCCTCTCATTTGTATGAGACTCCTTTGAAATGTTGCCATTTGATGTTTTGGCGGTTTTGTTTGTGACTAGCCTTAGTCATCTCACCGCTGAACTTTCATGCCAGAAGTTGCACTTTATGAGTTGATCTACTGTCAGATCTTAGTTATTCATTGTTAAACCAAATAAAACCCATCTAGTCACGGTTGTTTGTTCATGTGAATGTGGGTGAGCTCTCTATGAGATTCAGCACTTGCATCAGGTCAAGTGTTCCTAAACTACACTGATGTGAACTGGAGAGTGGTGGACTGGAGAACAATGAAAAATGATGCTGAATGCCATACCAGTCATATAATTGTGTATAATTTGGAGTTGAAAAAGAAATAAACTTATCAACTTTTCCAAAAAAAAAACAAAAAAAACCTTAATGTCCTGAAGCAAAACAACTCCATTAGAAAGAATAGTTTTTTTGTCATATTACGTAATACAGAACAATTGAACAGCATGTGAATTCTCATATAGTTGCACAGAGTGACAGTCTGTGGTATACTTCAGGGCGGTTTTGCTGACTCCGCCGATGGATGATGAGGAGGACGAACAGCTTCCTCACTGCTGTGAAACACCGCTAAGAAACAAGAGCTCAGAGAACAGAGACGGCCCACGAGGAGAGGTGGGACAAACGGCTAACAGACACGGACGCTTTGAAGACAGATCGACGCAGACTGCCAGCTCTGTGCTGAATACAGCGAGAGACAGAGATATGGCACCATTCCAGGGTTTAGAGAGAGATGCATCATCTCCCTGTGAAGCCGTGGATGCCAGGACTGCATTTGGGGCTAACTGTGGAACTGGGGGCCTTGCGTCACTTACTATGGCCCCTGGGGCCCCAGAAGGGCCAAGAGCACTTTTTCATGGTAGGGAAACAAAATATACATCAATATAGTCTAATATGCATTATGAATCACAACATGCAAACCTGGAATTAATTTTTTTTAAAGTTATGAACATGATATGTCATAAAATAATATATAAAATATGTACAAATATGTGGTATTTTTGCCGGAGCATTTTAATTAAAATTTGTTAAATTTGTATAGAAACTATACATTTAAACTAAACTATATTTATGAAACTATATTTAAACTAACATTGTTAATTAATTGATCATAATAATAATATTTAATACTTTACGGTTATAATATATAATAATAATAATTATACAATATAATAATATAAATATTGTTTTTATCCCAAAGGAAATGCTGGATTTCGTGCACACTTCCCCGCACTGTTCGAACCCGTCCCGGATGGCACACAAAACACAGAAGAGGACGAAGGGAGACCAGGAGAAAAGGAAGACGAACGTGGCGTGGGAATTAGCGTGGAGATTCAGATTGGACGTAAACTGCGTGAAATGGGGGATCAGTTTCAGCAGCAACATCTTCAGCTGGTAAGAGTGATTTCAGATGAGACTAGTTTCTTTTCCTCAAGGCCGATGTGAATCAAACGGGTTAAACAGCTTCACAGGTGTTTGTGCACAGAGTCTGTGGTTTTCATTGCAGTGGTTTCTGTCACGATGTGCAATGACATCACCGTCTGTTATTTCAATGCTGCATATGCAAATGCTCAGTGGGAGAGATGACATCATTTTTGGTTTACCCGTCCTGTTTACTCAAGTTTTCTTAGATGTTATCAAATGTACACCAATAACTTTACAGTAAATGATGTTTAAACACTAGATGTTTATATAGCAACCTCATACATTAAGGTCGTATATCTTTTTTTACTTTCATAACTATTTACAAAACTAAAGTTTGCATAACTATTGTAAACAATTATTTGGTTTTTAATGAAGTTTAATTAAATTTGGTTTTAAAGTTTTTTTTGGGGGGGTGAGGCTTACTAAAATAATGATATGGGAGATTAGAATAATTTTGAAAAGTGACATTTTATCATGTAAATATGGCCATTGAAGGAGTTATTAAAAAGCAGAAGAAAAAACAGCAGATGGAGACAAAACGGTCTGCTTAAATTGATACTGTGAGTTTTGCTAGATGTAAACATTTCCCATGTGTTTCCATTTCCATTTATTCCATTTCATTTATTCAAAGTGACATTTATTTGTATGAGAGAAAAAGATTAACTCACACCCTTATGTTTTTTGGTTAACAGGGATAAATTTAGATTTATCAAGGTTTTCAATAAATGCCAGCTGAATTTAGTGTCTACCCAGGCCGGCTATAGTTTGTGTGTGATCTCAGAAAGAGGATGTGAAGTGTGTTTATACTGCAGGCTAAATTTAGACTCTGACTCAAGGTCCACGTCAGCAGACATGTGACCACAATCTCAAAAGTAGGCTAATGTAACACCTTTAGTAACACTCTGTATGTGTTATATGCTGAGCCGCTACAACATAGATGTTTTAATGAACATGCAGATTGTAGATTTTATAGAGCGTGGAATGAGTAAATCTGCTGTCATAAGCACAGATAAGATCAAAAACTGAAACCTCATGTTCACACAGATCAAACTGGCTGAAAGAGAATTGAAAGAGTTGAAAGATGACAGTCCAACTAGGAATAAATATGTCAGGATAATTTAAATGAGTTAATCATGATAACAGTTTGCTAACTCTTTTAAATCTAGCATGCCTTTAGTGAGAGCAGCAGCTTATGCAATACACTGCAATAGTCAAGAACTACAACACACGCCCACAACACAGCTGGCCTGACTTCTGATTGGCCGCTTTAACTGTCCATCAGGGAGATTTAAAGGGAAGGGGAGGAGCTTGAAGTGAAGCTTGAGGCCAGGGCGCCATCTAATGTCAGATATATTCCATTTTGACCCTATTTTACTTCTGGTCTTACTGTGCATGATTTATTTAAAATAACTTTCCTTTTCCATACAGGGAAAATAAAGTTAACCAACAGTTAAATTGCTATTAAGTCACGATTGCTATTTTAGATGAACAATGTAAGTAATGGAACCTTCTAAAATGACTCACTTCACATTATGGAAGAAAAATGGGTTGTGAAAAACTTGAATTGTAAAGTAAATTATTTAGAAAATATAGTTTCATAATAGTGCCTCTCTTGACTAATAAAATGCAGTATTTTTAAACCTATGTCAAAAAGTTTAACTGATGAACAAATAATTTTGGTTTATTTTTGTGCAGTTCACTCAAAGGGGCCAGATGGGTTTGTTCCAGCTAGTGACGACA
>JAUZSZ010000134.1:26780195-26791723 GCA_034780575.1 Labeobarbus marequensis
ACTGTTTCTTTAAAGACCCAGAAATCAACACACTGTCCTGAAGAAACTATAAATTTAGCATCGCATTTGATCTTCACAGAACCATATACAGTAGATTACTTACAATATGTAGACCATTACTAAACAATGAAAGGTGTAGTTATTTACATAATCTATTACATTACTCAAATTTTGGGTAATATCTGACTATTTTTTGATTACTTTTAGATTACTTTTGACCTAACGCGTTATCACGTTGATTTGAATTGGACAATCTTGCACTGTATTGATATAAAATATGAAGAAAAGGAGAATTTCTTCCTTTCTTTATTATTAACAAGATGAAGTGCATTAAACATCATATTGCATCAGGTTTTCTCAAACTGTGGTTTGTGAAGGAACTGCAGGGAGTTTGTAAATTGATGAAAAGCTAATTAATGAAATCTTTAAAAATAATAATAATACATTTAAAATAAAACCAATCAAAATAAAGCACTACTCATTTTAAATATTTAATTTGTTAATGCTGTTTAATAATAGCCAAATTATAGCCGCCTGACTAGTGGCCAGTCCATCTGTGCAATTCAACAAAACTGGAACAAAGCAGTATTTAGAAAAGAAAATGTAAAAAATTAAAAGAATTAAGGAGAATCAATAACTTATGAATAAATTACTGCCATTTTGTGAGAATGTTGTAATCATGTAATCAATAAAAAAGAAACTGTAGTCTGATTATGAGCATTATAAAAAGTAATGTAATCTAATTACAAGTATGGACATTTTGGAATCTGATTACATATTCCAGATTACATGTAATCATTTACTATTGTACCATTTAGCAACTCAAGACTCCTAAACAACCAAAAAATGATTTCTGATACAAAGATGCTGCAAGGAATTTCTGAAGAAACTGAAGATTTGAACTCTAAAACTAAACTCCTGTATGGAAAGTACGGTGAAGAAAACTTGGTGGCCACACGAGTTTGCATGTGTGTATATGCATGAGTTTGTGTACCTCTTCACAGCAAGTGCCAGATGTTCCATTTCAGTGTTCAGTATTTGGATCTCTTTGACGAAACTGAGAAGAACTCTTTCATACTGAGGGACGATTCTGGGCTCCGTCAAACTGATGTTCTGGTACAGGGTTGATATCTGGTCAGTCCTACACACATAAAAACAACACCAAGCCATTGAAACACATCCATTAATGTTGATTAAACTAGGAACACAGGTTCAGTTAAAGGACAATCGTGTGTTTTTCAGACATTATTCAATCCAGTGGGGTTTATGACATCACTAACATGACCTGAAAAAGATAGTACCGGGTTATGAATAACTGCATGTGTTTGAGCCTCATGACTTTGCTGTTCTCTTTTATGAAGTAGCACTTGAGTCATCAAATGCTATGGCAGATGAGGGAAATAAGAGAGGTACTGATAGTCTACGACTAATCAACGTTCTGTCGACTTTAGCGTGGTGTGACGGTGATGTGTCCCATGTCAAGCCTCTGGCTAGAATCAACTCCGACGACCTGTCATGAGATACATTAATCTTCATTTCAACGAGGACCACCATCAACCAAACAAAAGCTAAACATCTCATGACCTGAACTATTAAAAGTTGAGAAATTCAAATATTTGGGAAGATTTCATGATTAAATGATCATCAAGATCAACACTCATCATATACATGAAACAAATAAAACTTCTCAAAAAGGAAAATTAGTATAAAACAAAGATTCTTTCAGGAATTTGTTAGCATTTAGGGAAATATTTTCACATATTTCTGAAAAGTTTCCGGGTACCTGTAGATTGTGGTATGAGTGGTGGTGTACCTGATTGGATATTTGCACAGACTGATAACCACAACTAGGTCAGATATATTTAGTTATTGTAATATGGTATACTGTAATTGTACCTTTCGTTCTGAAATGTGATACTCTTTTATTTTGACTTTTCAGCTGTACTGACCTTTCAACCTACACTATGCAGATATGTTCAATAATTTTAGTTCAGTCTACCCAAAGAGTATTTGTTAAACACAGAACAGATGCTTCTCTGTTCACCCATGTTTAAAAATAAAGCATGGTTCTGTATATATTGGAAAATGTTCTTCTAATTGCATCGCTATGAAAGCCCCATTTGGGACCTTTATTTTTAAAATTGTAGAAAATATTATTATTAATAATAATAATAATAATCTTAAATATATATATATAATAAAAATTTTATTACTAACAAATAATATTTTACTATATGTATGTGTGTGTGTGTGTGTGTGTGTGTGTGTGTGTGTGTGTGTGTGTGTGTGTGTGTGTGTAATTTTATTACAAATATTTTTTTTTTTCTTAGATAAAGAGATTTTGTTCAACTCAAAAATCATTATCAACTTGAATTTTATGAATACTTAATAATTGGGATTTTGTGTGCTACAATATTTGTGTGTGTGTGTGTGTGTGTGTGTGTGTGTGTGTGTGTGTGTGTGTGCGCACGCGTTTTTGTGACAAATGAGGACATAAATTTGTATAATGACACAGGTACGACATAGGTATTACAAGGTGAAGGTGTCTTTTCAGGACATTGCCCCATGTCCACGCTTATAAATCATCCAGAATGAGTTTTTTTTTGCGGAAAAAAGAAATGCACAGTCTCCTGTGAGGGCTAAGTTAAGGTATAGGTCAAAAGCACATACAATTTGTACAGTATAAAAACCATTACGCCTATGGGATGTCCCCACTTGTGTGTGTGTGTCTAGATCTAGATAGACAGAATGAACTGAATGAACCTGAAAATACAATACCAGTCAAATGTTTTGTCATACTTTCTCATTATTTATTTAGACTGAATTAGATTTATTATGACTAGACTAATGTTTTGACTGGTAGTGTGTTCTCATTTATTTATTTATATTTTATTTTATTCAAATACAGTGTTTGACAGCAGTTTAAAAGTGAAGTGCACTTATCCACCTTTATAGCAGCAGCTTCATACTGACTGTCAGAGATAAAACATTCATTTGTGCCATTTTCAACCACTGAAAACTCATATTTAGCGTATTTTACTATCAGGAATGGCAGCTTCTATAGCACACCGGATGGGTGAAAGATGCGTGAAGCTGGAATAATTATCTATTAACAGTAACAATGTTAAAACAATTTTAAACACAAGTTAAGCTCTATGTACAGTCTCTGTGGAATATTTAACCCAATGGATTTTTTAACAAATGGAGTTAAAATAAGTTTCTGTGGTAATGAACCACACACCAAACATGCTATCCATAGAGCTTAACTTATGTTATATATTCTGTTAGTGGCAATATCTGTAAATAACTGTATTTAGAAAGCAACTCAAGACAGCTACACTTGGTGACAAACCACCATAACTCATTATAAACATGCCAGTGCAAATGCTGTGGGACATCAAATGGTCAGCTCAATTTTTGACAGAGGCCCAGATAATCAAACCAATAATGACAGCCATCACAATCAGAACGGCGATCAGGATGAAAATCTTCTTGCGGAATGACGTCTACAGTGAAAAGAAGAAATGGGTCACTAGCATAATAATAATAATAATAATAATAATAATAATAATAATAATAATAATAATAATAAATAATAATAATAATAAGGGTTGTCAATTTAGCATGTTAATAAAATAGTACATTTAATTAATTATTATATATTTAATTTAATATTTAATTTAATAGCAATATAAAGTAAAAAAATAATGTGATTAAAATTAATGCAAATTTACTTGAGCTGTAATATAATATAATATAATATGAAATAATATAATAAACCAACTTAAAATAGGCCGTACACCAACTCAAACATGCCAGTGCAAGGGAAGCTTACAGGCAAATTACAACTTAAATTTGCATCCATTTCTCACACAAAGCTAACAAATGACTTAAGAGGGCTTGGAATATAGTGCACAAGTCACATGGGCTATGTTTACGGTGCTTTTTCATTCTTTTGGGGCTTGACGGTGTCCGTATCCATCTACTTTCATTAGGCTAAATTTCTTGTTTTGTGTTGCACTAAAGGAATAAAATAACATGGGTTTTATTAAGATGGGTCATTAGTAAAATGAATCTGTACCTGGTAACTTGCTGCTCTGTTCAGTTGTTGTGTGGCCGACTGCACATTGATCTCTGCCTCTGATACATTGGCTTCTATACTGTCTGCAAAATGGGATGCAGATAAACAGAGGAAAGGTTTAAACACAGTTAAACACTGAATTCATTTCTTTTCTACAGTTTTGCGCTGACAACTAACCAAAAATTCTGACTCTATCATCAAAAGGTTATTATTCATTGTTTAAAACATGGATAATGCATTGTCCCCTTGGATATCAATTAATTTCCTCAGAAATTCATTTAAAATCCTTTATTTCATCATTCATTCAGGTATGCATGCCAAAGATTTGGTGGACAGCACAGGCAACGATGCAAAGCCTTGTAATTTTGATGAAATATCACATATGTAAACAACACAATGTGTGCTTACTGATAGCTCACGTCTCATCATTAAAGGTTTAGTGCTTGAACAAACAGTCCCACTGAGCTGGTTTGTGTGAAGCCTCGTAGGTCTTCATTATCAGCCTCTGCTTCTCCATTTTAACACCTTTAATTGTGCTTTCCTGTCTGAGAGTTTCATCACTATACAGACACTCCCTCAGAACCAAGTCTAAACAAGATCACACAGATTTCTTTCTTTCTTTTATATAATTTTTTATTTAATTTTAGTTTTAAAGGAAAAAAGTAAAATAAAGCAAAAATTTGTTGCTAAATGAGAATTTCCTTTAATTGTAGGAAGCAGCCTGTTCATACAGAGACAGACAAATAGCACTAACCCTGACGGAAGCAGAGATTTGTTTACGGTCCACAAGATTTTGGCTCAGTAGTCACAGGACAGCCTCCATATGTTTACTTTTCAACAATGAAATGACACATGAGCACATTCTGGCGCAAGCAAAGTTGGTCTGACATCTATGTTTGGGCTGTTTAATGATACGAATGCTTTCTTCTGAATTCAAGTGTGTGAAATGAACAGTGTCATTTTTAAACTATTTATTTGGACTCATTATAAGCGATACAGGCCTAATATAAGATTTCGGAAGCTAACTGTTTTGACTTGGGCCAGTTAGTAAACATCTGGCAACCTCCCAAACAACCTCACAGAAAGTTCTGTCTGGGTTGCCGCTCAGTTTTATTAAGAAAGTGTAAAAACCTAGTTATATCTATCTGATCTTACCAATCATGTCTCCCTGTTCATGCACCATCATGCCCAGATCTCTGAAGATTTCATTAATGTCTGTGATGTCCGACTGAAAAACAAGAGAGTATGTTTTACACATCCCTAAATGTTTTTGCACAGCAAAACAGCCATTCAAAAAGCATTACATTAGCACAATACTTGTCACTTGTAAATGAGTTTTTGTTTTTTATGTGCTTGAATGCGTCTCACCTCCAGCCGTCTGATTGCTGATTCTCTCTCCTGAATGAGCTCCAGATCTTCCTCTGTGATGGCTTCATCATAGCTCTGAGTTTGAACATGAACCTCACTGAAAACACAGACATTTTTTTTTATATGTATAAATGTGGCAAGCAGAGGTGGTGGAAAAACACTTAAAAGTTAAAGTGTCTAACCTTTGAAAAACACATTAAATTGTCTAACCTTTGAAAGGGTGATGAAAATCCTCCAAACCCATCATCTCTATCAGCAACCTATGGACAGATAAGAGGACTGTGAGGAAAACACAGAAAACCATAATAAAGTGCCAATATGCAACTACTGCCTTTTATTACTGACAAAAACACCATTATATTTTGAGCAAACTATTGTCTGCAGTATAAAATGGTACTGCAACAAAACAGTGATTCACAATCATGCTTTTTAAACAGTTCAATGCATCCTATCTGGAGTCATATGTGGCTTTTATGTAGTATGTATAACCAGGGAGATTATGTCGAACTAAAACTAAAACCGTACAAATAAACTGAAACAGAGTATTAAAAATACTAAAATGTAATGAAAAAATCCTTACACTTATTTTATTTCACTTGGTTGCCATGACAACATTTCTACTTTTCATTTAATTTAAATTGAAGTACTAAACTAACTCAAACTAAATAAACTAAAACTAATACTAATAAATAAAAATGAATAAAAACTACATATATATATATATATATATATGTATATAAAATGAATAAAAATGGCAAAGCACAACAGAATTTAAAACTTTAACTAAAATTAAATTTAAAACTATAAAATGTAGAAAATGTAAAAATAAAATTGAATTCAAAATATTAACAAAAACTATAATAGTAAATAAATAGTACTAAAATAATGCTGTATAACTAAAAAAAAAAGACGGACTACTGTATAGAAACTGGCACTTTAGCGTTTGATATTAGTGTCTCTATAAACGATCTTAAGATTCAACCTTCAGTTGGGTGGATAATATCAAGCCCAAGTGTGAAACAGATGAAACTTACTGAAACTCTCGAGCTCGCTCGGACACGCGCCACAAACTCCTTCTCCTTCTTTGCTACCTCTCGCTGAGCTTGCTGAAAAACGGCTAGTGTGTTGGAGAATTCAGTGATGAGACGTTCTCGCTGGATCTTTCTTTGCCGCTGTGTGAGAAAAGGGGAACGTCATATCTGAGCAAGACTGTTAAAAGGATAGCAAATAATCAAAATATTCCTCAAAAAATCTTCTATGTGGGACAGTGAGAAAGCTGTACCTGTTCTGTGGTCACAGGTAAAGCACTGAAATCTTTCATGCATTTGTCTGTCACTTTAGCAAGCTGACTGACCCTCTGCTGTTTCTCCTGTCTGTATGTTTTGACAAATACAAATAAGTATATTTGGATTGACATATGTAACTGTTCACTCATTTCTATGTGTGGACAATTAAAGGGAACTGAACTAGCTGCTTGTATTCGACTCACAATGTCTGTCGCAGGTCAGTCGTGTCTTGTGCTGTTCCAAAGTGTCTCATCATCTGCTGGATTTCATTAGCTGGTAAAAACAAAGACAATGACAAACACACACCAGAAAACACCTCCTGTGCCACTGGTTTATGTAAAAGCGCGTATAATGGTTTCCATTCATTTCCATAACAAATTCACCTACGCATTTTTGCATGTTGTGGTTTGTAGATGTGTTTTTTTTCATTGCAGTGAGTAACAGATATATGGACAACATTTGGTCCAAGGACTAAGCGACCTTCCAGTTAGTTTTAGGCTAAAATGGATGGTTTTATAATATATTATAGATATATAAAACATATGCTGATTCAACATTTATGGTCAACAGTCTTCACATCACATAAATAAGGATGGACGTAGTAAAACTACTCACTTAACAATGTTATTCTCTGGATATTTGTACTTATAGTCTGCGCCAGCAGATTTGTGTCACCTCCGCCTGATCCAGACATGATGGAGATCTTTACAGAATGAATCACCAAACCTAGAAAGATTACACGTTAAATCAAATTTACTGTCAGAATTACAGGGTAAATATGTATATGAATATACAGGAGCTCAAGTGTCAATTTTTCAAAATTGAGATTTATACATTATCTGAAAGCTGAATAAATGATGCTTTTCATTGATGTATGGTTTGTTAGGATCGGACAATATCTGGCTGAGAAACAACTATTTGAAAATCTGGAATCTGAGGGTGCAAAAAAATCTAAATATTGAGAAATTCGCCTTTAAAGTTGTCCAAATGAAGTTCTCAGCAATGCATTGATATAGTTTTGATATATTTACGATGATAAATTTACAAAATATCTTCATGGAACATGATCTTTACTTAATATCCTAATGATTTTTGGCATAAAAATCGATAATTTTGACCCATACAATGTATTTTTGGCTATTGCAACAAATATACCCCAGCGACTTAAGACTGGTTTTGTGGTCCAGGGTTACATATATCCTTTTAAAAATATTTTTTATATTGCTTATACACACTTAGTTTGTCTTAAATTCAAATACTGTAACACTTAAATTATTTTTGTGCATTCATTCCTCCACTCACTTTCAAATAGGCAAACAATATAAGGTGCTATCACCTATTCCATAGGTGGATTTAAAGTAACAGAATTTTTTTCTCTCATATTTTTTCATAAAAGTCATGTCTGGGCTGGGCAAGCTGTCATGTGTTGTATACTATTTACACTCCAGAACAGTATAATGGCAAAAGCTATACAGCCTATATAATGACACATTGTGACAACTTGCCCCATATAGTGTAACTACGTGCCTCGCTTTAAATACCTCTTAATAGTTCAATAATGATACGAAAACAGCTAACTTAGTGTTGTTCAGATGTTAGCAGGCTAACTACTAGACCTTGTTCATCTGACTAGTTTACCGACCTCTACTGCACCTGCAAAACGAAAGAAAGCGGAAAGCACAGCGCCCGAACTCACAAACACATTCACTTATAAAATCAGACAGTCTTTATTTTTACTTTACTGACACACACACCAAACATTCACCGAGGATGGTCAGGAATATGAACGTGTGGGACTATATTCAATACATGTTGAGATCACGCGCTGTCAAAGAGAGTTTCGCACTGAATGAAGTTCAGAATCAGCGACGCTTCTGTTCATTTTATCACTGATTCTACTGCAAAGTCCTTCTTAATTAAGTCAATGTACTTACACTGAGTACAATGGCACGTGTTTTACTTTGATATGTACGTTGCTTGTTTAGTTTACCTGTATTTCCTGAGTGAAACTCCGAGTCCCCAGCTGATTTCTTGATGTCTGGGTCACGTGATTTCGCTTCAATCTTCCGCGTAAATTCAGCTTTGCAAATATTTGATGGCTGTTTCACAATATAAGGCTTACCTCGGCTAAAACAGAAACCATAACTTGTTCTTGAGTTTGTTTCACTGCAGTCTAGTTAGAAATAAAGTAGATATTATGTATGAATCACACATGGGTTAATTATTCATCATTATGCTAAAGTTCACAAAAACAGTTCTCCTCACGTTTTAATATCTCATAATTTTAATGTCTTTATTGTGTATTGCCATTCTAAATGAAGATCAAAAGGCCACCAAGGATCACCAATGCAAATATAATTTTTGTAAAACATACATGCATTTTCATATTAACAGTCTTCAGGAAATAAATTAATCTGGTTAGTGGCTGTCTGCAGGATTTTTAGGCTAACCACTAGCTTCACTGACCTTTTGAACCCGGGGTAAGATATTGCATATATAAAGGGATTGATGCATGAATTCGTATAAAACAAACACAGTAAAGCAGAGAGGATCACAGATGACTTCTGAAATTGTTTCATATTAAGCATACTTATATACCAGGGAAGCCAGCAAATGAAATACACAAAGACAATTATGCTCAGTGTTTTTGTTGCTTTCACTTCTGATTTCCAGAATGATTTGGGATTTTTCTGAGATGCCCTTTTCTTTGAAGTGTTGGAAATGGCTTTAGCTTGTCTCAAGGCCACAGTGAGAATTCTTACATACAAAATTATCATTATTATACACGGAGCAATGAAGCTCACTATCAAGTCGGCTGGACCCCAGGCGCTGCTGGCAGCCACTGCACATTCTCTTAGACAGAAGACAATTTTTCCTTTCAGGTTTGAGTTTCCCAAATCCATTGGTACTAGATTATAACATATGGACACAGACCATCCTAAACTAATGCACATCAGTGTTTTTCTAATGGTCATTTTGGACATATATATGAGTGGCTCACATACAGCAAAATAACGATCAATAGCTACAAGCATGATATTGATGAGGGATGCAGACCCAAGAACAGATATAATCACATGAAAGATATGACAGTTTAACTTTCCCATATAAAAACAGGAGTTAATGCTTCTAATGCTTTCAACCGGCATCACACAGATTCCTACCAAGAAGTCAGATAGGGCCAGTGAGAGGATGAAGAGGTTGGTCGGTGTGTGAAGCTGCTTGAAAACTGTAACTGAGATGATGACAAGTAGATTTCCACACACCGTCAACACAGAGACTGCAGATATGTAAAAAAAGTCAAGTGAACAGCTTGTATTCCAGTGGGGAAGGCAGTGATGTTCAAGAAATTCCATGGAGAATGTCTTCATTGCTCAAGGCCCATGATTCAACTGCAGATCCAGAATCCTTAAGTAGAATCTCACTGCCAGTTTACTTATATAGAGATAAAACAGTTAAATGTTCTGTTTATTCAGCAGCTGCTATAGGGTTTTCTTGTGAGGGCCATATTTGGAGTTTCCACGCGAGAGTGCCCTCTGGCCTTCTGATGGAGATTTACAACTGATCACAGAACATTGCTGGCGGTGTGAGTATTTCTGTGCCAAATACACAGTTTCTTTCAATCATGTCTCTTCATGACACTTCTCCCGGAAGAGCGAGCCCACACACACATTGACCAGAGCGAGAGCGTGAGCATGTCCATCATCTTGGTTCATTTAGCAGCGCTGCACAGGACTTTCTCAGTGTATTTTTGGTTGTGAGGGAAAGATAAACTTGTTCGGCTTCCCACAGAACCCAGCCTTACGTGAACAGTGGATGCAGTTTGTTTTTCTGGGGAAGCAACAGAGTTTTGCAAGTGTGTTTATTAGTTCCTGTCATTTTGGCCATTAGTGTTTTATAAACAAGGCCCAGTTCAGTGCTGGATTTGCACATTCTTTGATGTGCAACTTGACTCTTCTGTAGTTAAATTGTGTACTAAGACTGACGGAAAATATTATATTACAATATTACGCAGCGCCTGAAAGTAGTCCCCAGCTAGGTAACTAGTTATGATATAGCTGGGGACTACTTAATATAATATACTACTTAATATCATTGCGCCTGCTGCACCCATGGTACGGCATCAAAGTTCCTTGATTATCACACCGGAATGAGAGTATAGTTCCTAGCCATATAGGCCTAGAAATTCTCAACTTTTCACTTTCCATCAGTCTTAGTACATGATGCAACTACAGAAGAGTCAAGTTTTAAATAGGAAAAATATCGAAACGCTTTGGTTAATTTTGGAGCAAGATGCTAAAGGTCTAATCAGATTCAATGATCTATGCTAAGCTACGCTAAAAGTGCTACCACCAGACTCGAAGATCAGCTGAATGGATTCGAAAATGGTAAAACTCAACTGTTTAGCTTTTGGGGAGTTGGAAAATGAGCCTATTTTCAAAAAATCAAAGTGTTCCTTTAAGCTTCACACAAGCATTCCACTTTTCTATGTGACTTAAAATCTGCATTTTTGAAATGTTTGAATCATCAATTCAGAATTCAACTCATTTTTTCATAATTTGGGATGCAATATGTGCTTAATGTTATGCATAAGGCACAGTGTGCCAAAATTCCTTTATTTTTGCTCATGTTTTCCTCATATACTGAACGAAGAGTCAGTTTTTGGACCTAGTAGGGCTTACACTATGACTGTTTAGAAACAGCATCCAAGAAATTTACACCTCCAGAGTGAGGAAAAGGGCTAAGAAAATCACTCTGGACCCCTCACACCCAGCCCACTCTCTCTTTGAACT
>JAUZSZ010000134.1:26984046-27006851 GCA_034780575.1 Labeobarbus marequensis
AGCAATAGCCAAAACTCCTTCGTATGAGTCAAAATGATCCATTTTTCTTTTATGCCAAAAATCATTAGGATATTAAGAACATGTTCCATGAAGAAATTTTGTACATTTCCTACCGTAAACATATCAAAACTTAATTTTTGATTTGTAATATGCATTGCTAAGAACTTCATTTGGACAACTTTAAAGGAGATTTTCTCAGTACTTTTTGCATTTTTTTTGCATTCTCAGATTCTCAACCAAATATTGTCCTATTGTCCTAACAAACCACACATCAGGGGTGTCCAAACTACGGCCCGCGAGGGATTTTTAAAAATGATACGAATCTGCAGAGGTGGGCAAACTACGGGTGTTTTCATCCAGCCCACACGGCAGTTGGCCCAAAATAGCTAATTTGATGCAATATCAGTAAAATCCAATAGATAGCAGTCAATGCTTGTGTTCACAGCAGCCGCGGCACGTTTCAGAAGCGGCTCTCCACACCACTTTGCTAAAGGTAGGAGTCTATTTTTGATATAAAGCAATGACGGTCGAGCGCAAAGCTAGGATTGGTGACGAATGAGAAAGAGTTTGTATTGTGCATTTTCAAGCAACCACACCGCTAGTTTCAGTTTCGCTTTTTAGGCTGGGCGTTTATAACATATTTATAGAGAATGCCACTATTTTGTGTTTGTTTTTTACTTATATTTTCATTCCTTTTTCTGTTCTGAACACTGCTAAATTTACAGTTTTTTTTTACATAATTCTAATGTTTGCAAACGTTTCGTTTATTTTACATTATTACTGAATGAAATGATAAAATGTGTCTAATACATCAATCGACTTGTACACCAATGCATCTTATCTGTGTGTCATAAAGTGCTCATAAAAAATAGGTAGAGATGGTATAAGAATAGAACCGCCATGTATGTAAGAGTATACATACAGCAGCCTACAGTAGTGAGTGTCAATTAAGAAAAAAAAAATCAAAGCTTCATAAACATTGTGCAGCCCCTCACTTGATGTGGCCCTCGAGTCAAAACGTTTGCCCACCCTTGCCATACATCAATGGAAAGCTTATTTATTCACCTTTCAGATGATGTATAAATCTATATATTTCGGTGGCAGCACTGTACCTGTAGTAGGACATGGGTCGAGGGGGCGCGTCCGGTCTCTCCTGATCCAGCTCTCGAAACACCACCTCCGGCAGCTTGACCGGCGGGTTCATGTGATGGTGCGAGCTGCTGTCTTTCTTTTTGTCTTTGCTCTTGTGCTTTCCTGTTTTCTGCGGCCCCTTCTCCCCATTGGCTGTAGAACTGTCCGACCTGTCCTTGCCGATTCCCCCGGCCTCGCCGTTGCAGGCTGCCGAGCCGGCCGTCCCTGTCGACGGGGGGTCCTCCGCGCCGCTGTCCTCTGAAGAAAGCACGTCCAGGTTCTCGAAGATGCTGATGCGGTGGACCCGGCCGCGGATCTCCAGCTCCACCATGCGCTGGGCTTCGGCGTAGGTCATGCTCTCTCTGACGGGCGAGTGCGAGCGCTCCGAGCGTTCGGCGGGGCTGCCGGGGGTCGGGCCCTGCCCCGTGACCCCTGACCCCGTGCTGGAGTCGGGGCCGTCGCCGGACCCCGGCAGGGCGGCCCGCGGTGGCCGGCCCTTGCGCTTCTTCTGCGGGGAGCCCTGGGCCGGAGGCGGGTTGTCGTGGTCATAGTGGTAGAGGTGGTACTCGATGCCGCTGTAGCTCTTGTAGACCTTGCGGCAGCTCTCCACCGGACACTCGTAGGGAGGCTTGGTCGCCCGCAGGTTGTGGCAGAACGTCTTCACGTCAAAGTCCAGCCCCATCCCGACACTGCAGCGTCACCGACAGGACCGGCTTACATCTGAGAGGACCACAAAGAGGCTTTTACTTGAGCGAACCAATCCACAGATTTAACTGGACAGCACCAGGACGTCTGCTCCACAATCGAGCAGTAATCCTGAGTACCAGTACTATTTCAGTAACTCTTTACTCTGACAGTCCATTAACAGTAAGTCAGTCTACATGTCAACTAGCAGTCATTAGAGTATTAATAGACTGACTATCTTCTAACACTTTATTTTGATGGATCCACAACATACTGTCAGAAACATCAACTTAATCTACTACGGTAATCCTAAACCTACCCCACTGAGAGTTAGCAGACATGTAGCTGCAGAGCTACTTATAGTTAGTAGAATGTCTAAAGTGGACTATCACAATAAAGTGTAACCTCTATTCCATCTTTATTTGACCCTGTAACTCTAGCAATCTCTACTCTTGTTCGTTTTATTAACAAGCACTTTACCCTGTAAGACTTGCACTCTGTTTGTTTTCTAATTGCTCGTTTTCTTTAATAAAAAAGCCTCTAAGACTAGCTTTATCTATTCTTTTTCTATTCACTATTTGTTTTCTTTTTGTCTCTTCAGTTTTAAGCACAAGTTGGCTATTAAATCTCCAGAAGGGCAGTCAGAAGGCTGCAGTTTCCCTCCATTCTGTAGTGAAACATCTCTGTTTACCATAAAACATGCGCAGAAATATATCATATTCCGCTTTATGCAGCTCAATCACAAAATCGTGCTGTGACGGTGTAATGTTGCCCTCAGACTCACAGAAGCATACAAACGCGTATACAATGTATTCACGTGATACTCGAAACCATGTTCAAAGAATACTGCAGCATTACCATGGTAAATTTCAAAAACATGGTAGTATTTGTTAGTGGCTGATTGTATGCAAACCCGTCTTTGCTTTACAAAAGTGTGGAGTATAAAATATGATCACGTAAATATGAGTTTTCTGGTTAACATCACACACAAACAGATCTCCAACAGGTGAACGTGTTTTGTAGTGAACACTTACTACTCCAGAGTCCACAGCAGACTTCACGCTCACTCCGAGAATAAGAATTCACACTGGGATGAGTTTAATTCAGATCAGAAGGCTCAGTAACTGGGTTCTTTATGAATTCTGATCATCACACACACTGATAACACCAGGAACTGAAGCGATCGAACAAAGGGGCCGGCGCGCGATCCGTGCCCGCACATTCACCGATCCGCCACACTGGAAAACGCCTTTTCAAAATACTTACACAACAATATTTATCATTCGTGACGTGCGGTCTGTCTACGTAGATGCTCGATAAAATCCAGTCGGCACTCTCCATATGTCCTTGATGATTTTTTTCTGATGCACTTTGTGATGGCTGTTCTGACGAATCAGCCGTCGATTGTCACGCGGTTGCCCGCTGCGTCTGTCTGTTTAGTATGCGAGTAGAAAAACAAACACTGCTGCACGTAATACTGAACTAGTGATGCTTTAGCTGCAATATTTGTAATATTCATATAAAATAAAGCACCTTGGCTTCAATTTCTGGGCATTTCTTGGGTCAGAATATGAGTGGATTGGGTGTGTGAAGGCTTCGCAGCGGTGTTTGAGCGCGTCGCGTGGCTGCAGTGACCGGCGGCGACCTGTAGAGGGCGACGCTTCGCCTAAACTACTCACTGCAACTAAACACAAGAATAAAAATATACATCTTTCTGAAATGCAGTTTTTACATTTCTTGGAAAAATTGGTTTATACGTATTAACCATTTGTTTGCACTTATCATAACGTGCAAACCTTTCAAAATGATTTGAAAATATATATCTACTAATTTATCTCTCTCTCTCTCTCTCTCTCTCTATATATATATATTTGTTTTTAATTATACAGAATATTTTCTGTTAATGTGTGTTAAACAGGTGTGCATTACAAATTCACAAATATAACCTAATATTTCTACATTTGTTCACTCTCCTACAGTCAGCTGCAAGAGGTAAATTAGCTTAGGTAATATTATTTAATAGTGTAAACAGGTTATTATTTTATTTATTTATTTATTTATTTTTATTGCACTTGGGGCGTGCTTGCATATATAATATGAGACCCTGGACCACAAAACCAGTCACAAGGGTACATTTTTTTAAATTTGGATTTAGAAATTATCTGAAAGCTGAATAAATAAGCTTTCCATTGATGTATGGTTTGTTAGCATACGAAAGTATTTGTAAATCTGGAATCTGAGGGTGCAAAAAAAAATCTAAATATTGAGAAAATCACCTTTAAAGTTGTTCAAATGAAGTTCTTAGCTATGCGTATTACTAATCAAAAATGAAGTTTTGATATATTTACAGTAGGAAATTCACAAAATACCTTCATGGAACATGATCTTTACTTAATATCCTAATGATTTTTGGCATAAGAGAAATAAATGATAATTTTGACCCATACAATGTATTTTTGGCTATCGCTACAAATATACTCGTGCGACTTAAGACTGGTTTTGTGCTCCAGGCTCACATATAATATAGTAGTATCAACTCTGATGTCAGAAACATACTCTACATAAATCTACAAATGAGCATAATTATTCCAGTGCTGGGTAGCTACTGATTACATGTAATCTGGATTACGTAATCAGATTCCAAAAATGAAGTAATTGTATTACATTTAAAATGTTCATAATCAGATTACAGTTACTTTATGGATTACATGATTACATATTATTCACACAATGGCAGTAAATTATTCAGAATTGACTGATTCTACCTAATTCTTCTTCTTTTTTCCTTTCTAAAAATCCTACTGTGTGTCATACCATTTAGCTTGGAGTATATTTACAAATGTCATGTAAATAAATTTGCAAACCATGCTTCTGATTTTTTTTATTTCACTTTTAGCAATTTTAGTGTTTCAACTTAAACTTATTTGATTTCATGTAGCTTCTACTGTGTTTTTGAGCATGTTATGCATTTGCTAGTGTATTATGGATGTTTTGAGCATTTTTCTATGCAGTATTTTTAGTTGTTTTTGTTATTTGCTTCTGTCATTTTTATTAGTTTCTGTTGTTTAAAAACATTTCTATTTAGCATAAATATATATTTTTCCTTTTTCTTTTTAATTGTTTTAGTACATTTAGTAACTTCAGTTATATGGAGCACTTTTGTACTCATGCAAACGAATAATCAAGATTAATCACTCATTATGCAAGACAATATTAACAGCGTTAGTATTATTTATATACTATTATAGTATTTATTAATATTTTATATTATTATTAATATTAGTATTATATTTATTAACTCATTGCTATATTTTGAGCTTACATTTTTTTTATTTCTTCAATTTTCATTTTAATATTAGTTTTAGCTATTGTTATATGCTTTAATCATTTTATATTTCTACACAGCTTTATAAAATATATATATTTTCTTTTTTAGTTATAATCATTTTAGTACTATTTAGTAATTTTAGTTATGAAATGAAAAATGAAGTACTTGTAATTAGAGTATATTACATCTTAAAATACTCATAATCAGATTAGTTACTTTTTATGGATTACATGACTGCATATTCACTCAACTGCAGTAAATTATTCATAATTTATTGATTCTTCCTAATTTTTTCTCTTTTAATTTTCATTTCTTAAAATCCTGTGCGTCATACAATTTAGCTTGGACTATATTCACAAATGTCATGTAATAAATTTGCAAACCATGCTTCTGAATTTGGCATGAAAAAGCATCTCTCAATCTATTAGACCGTGGCTGAAACAATAATTATCCAAGTTACTAAACTCTGCTGATGTATAGCTGTGAAACACAATCCAGTCATCCAGTAACTTCTGGACAAATATAGTTCAAACCTGGAAGACTTTTGGCATGTAATCTCATTGCTGTTTTCATGTTTATGAATGTTTTTTTCAGCCAAACCCCTTAAAATAAAATATTTACTTGAAATAACTCTGAGGAAGTTAATATTTCAATAACTTAACACATTCACAGGTTCACAGTTCTCAGATGTCAGTTAATGACATGCAGGTAAACAAATTAAATACTTCTATTTTTAGTGTAAAAGTTTCAATAATTTTATTTTACATTATTATATTATAATGGTAACACTTTACAATAAGATTCATTAGTTAACATTAGTTAACACCATTAGTAAACAAACAATATTTCTACAGCATTTTTACAGAAAGTTGTGTTTGTTAACATTAATGCACTGTGAACAAACATGAATAAACAACGAACAACTATTTTCATTAACATTAACAAAGGTTAATGAATAGTGCAATAAATGCATTGTTCATTGTTTGTTCATGTTAGTTAATACATTAACTAATGTTAACAAATGACACCTTATTGTAAAGTGTTACCATTATAATTAATTATTAGCTTTTTATAAACTCACAAACACACTGTAGCTCTTACATTACGCCCAGTTTGGGAAACCCTGGTTTAATGTAATGCTTAATGCACTTTATGATGTTTATATAAAAAATGGGCTGTAGTTTCTTTCTCTTTGCCTGTTTATATCAATATAGTAAGTTTGATAAAAAAAGTAATCTAAAAAGTAGCCAGAATACATTTCCTAAAATAAGACAGCAGCTGACATGAAGAGAAAACTGAATGATGACATAACGTTATGAAACGCTGATACTGGAAGACGACATAGAAAAACTCCAGGGCACTTTTTGCTGCCAACTTCCTTGTTCTGACAAGACTGTTTCTGTTCACTAAAAAAACCTCATGATCCAGTCAGAACCAACACAAGTGAAGGAACCAACATCTCAGAAGTGTGACTGCATTTTTTCAAGATGACTCTTCCCAATATACATGCCAGAAAAGCATGAAAATGATTGTGTATGTTTATCTGTGCATTTTAGGCTAGAATGCACTTGCTAGGGTGTTTTCAGCATGTTGCTACAACAAACCAGGATTCAGGATGCAGGGCGATTTACACACTCAGCTTTAATAGTGAGTGGCAGAGGTTTGTTCAGTTCATTAATGAATATGATGACTCTCACCTCTCCAGTTCTGTGCTTCCAGCACGTTGGTAAGTTTGCTGGGCGAGGCGTTGTGGATCATCTCATTGGCACACTCCCAGAATCCGTGCTCACATGCCACATGGAGAGGGGTGTTTCCATCCTGGTCCTGGAGCTCCAGGGAGACCCTCTTTTCTACAAGGCCCTTCACTACAGTGGGCAGGTTCAGGTATGTGGCCAGATGTAACGGCGTCTACGGATGGCAGAATTAAGTTAGCATTGGACTAAATGGAGCTATGTAGGACTATGACACAAACATTGCACGATGACATGAAAATTACAACAGATAGATCTAATCCTGGACATTATAGTGTTTTTCTGTAATGACAAAATAGTAACAGCTATTAATATATTTTAAAAATATATATATTAAAATGTATATTTTAAATAAATATATATTAGAGAGAGAGAGAGAGAGAGAGAGAGAGATAGATAGAGAGTGAGAGAGAGCGATAGAGACAGATACAGGTGTGTGTGTTTTTAAAATACATTTTTAATATTAAAATACAATTTTTATATTAAATATATGTAATTAGTTAAACTGTGTGTGTGTATTTTATTATTTTTATAAATCATACTATTTTATGATTATTAAAATAATCAATATTATATTAAGTTATATTAAAAGTTACATTAAGCATATTAAAATGAACAATTATTTAATAAATTATATACAATTATTTTAATATATATTACTATGTATAATTTAGTATAATATATTTTAATAATCAAAATTCTGATTTAAAAAAGCATGAAATGACAAATATTATATGTGTGTGTGTGTGTGTGTATATGTATATATATGTATATGTGTGTGTAATATATATTATACATACACACACACATACACACAGTGTATTATTTCATTATTATTTTTATAAATCATAATATTTTTATTCATATATATTTTGATCATTCAAATAATATATTAAGCTATATGCATATCAAAATAATATATTGTATAATATTAAAGAATTTTTTTTAAGTATATTACTGGTTAATTTAATATAAAAGTATGTATGCATTTATGAATTCATGAAATAATGACAAAAATATATATGCAGTTATGTATGCATGTATGTATGCATGTATGTATGTATGTACATAAATATACAGATATACATACACAATTTTATTTATGATTAAATCTTTATTTTATTATTTTTGATTAAAAACAATTCATTTAAACCCAATCTGCCGAAAGGGTACATGTGAACCGAAGTATGGTTTCATTTTTTAATGCAACCGGATATGTTGGGGACGGTCCCTGTGTCTCAAATGCAAACATTACAACCCCAATGCTTCAGGCCCTCATGCTCGATCTGACAGTTAGTCTGTGTGGGTTAGCAAGAGCATAGTAGAATGGCATTAATCCACCGACCCTTTTGATTTAATCACATCAAGGAAGGACAGTAAGAACTGGGATTCATTTATTCCTAAGAAGAGGGACCATGCACAGGTTTACTCAATCTGGGAGTTACACACTGACTGTGTCAAAAGGACACATGTGAGTAATATGTCCAATGGCCTGGCCTTAGCGGATTACGTGACTTTTGTTAAAAGCGCAGCAGCACCAGTATTACTCACAGCTTTAAATGCTGACTGTGAGATTTGTGTTGCTTTCCTTTAGACTCACACCCTGATGTCCTTTAAGACTGTCTGACCCAGATCTGACATCCTAACTAGCATCAAAACCAGCATCAACAGTGTTTGCGACCCATTTTACTTCAATAATGTAAAATTTTGGGCTGAAACAGCATATTTAATACGGGTGTGATTTTTATCCATCAGGAATGGATTGGATGCAGGGGTTTTCCCTTTCCCGAAAAGGAAAGTGGTTTCTTTAGGTGGCACAAGTTATTACGTTTGCTGAAAGATTACAACATCATCTTTCTCTGAATAACACATACTGGTGAATCATTGACGATAAGCAGGGCTGATTTTGATTTCAAATTGACTATAATCTAAAACTAGACAAATGAGTCAATGTTAATATTAACTACTAGAGTATTTTGAACAAAAAAAGGTCACATTTTTGGATAAGATCCACAACGTCTAGTGATCCCACCCTTTTGACTAACGCATTTCTATCATTCATGATTTCTGATAAGGACTTCTGAGAAAATATATTACAGCAGAGCACAACGAGGATCATTTGTATCCTATTCCAGTGAGATTTTAACTATTTCCAAGGCTGGAAATCACAATTTTAAGTATCATACAAGGATTTCTGATAAAGCCGAACCAAACTAGACACATTTGTGTTCCATTCCAATGAGATTTTAATCATGACTAAGGCTGCAAATCACAGTTTGAACCCACTGATGCATGCATTTTAATGTTTCTTTTTTTTTTTTTTGAAGCAAGAACATAATCATGTTCTTTCAAAAATGATGTATTTCAGTGTGAAAGCTACACATCAGTCCATCTGTCCAGCAATAGATATTGCAGAAGTGCATCACCACTTTCCATGTTGAATTTGTGAGTAATCACAATAATCACCTGCGGTTATTTCTGATGTTACATCACACCCTGAATGGTTAACACATAGAGGGTAATTCATTGATTTTTCCAGGTTTCCATGACTGAATATGAATCAGTCTATTGACTTGGCCACAGGTTCCTTCTACCAAAATGCCAACGAAAAGTCAATAAATGGTTCATTTTGCTCTTCTAACTATAACAATCATAATATAGTCTGCGTAGGGGGTTTCTTCAGAAAGCCCCTCGTCTGTTGTCACCAGATAAACCCCAAATTTCAAAATAACAATTGAAACCGAGGTCGTCAAACGAGTGTAATAAACCCCTATCATTCTCTGATAGGCGCTCCGGGAGTTTCCCTCAAAGGGGAAACAAAAATAACCAAATTCATTACACCATTCATACAAGATTTCCCTCAGCAGCTTTTCTGTTCCTTCAGGGTCTTATTTATGAAACACGAGCAGAACGGGTTTCTGTGGAAATCGCTCGCAAATCCACTGAATGCGACAAAATGTGTTATGCAATTGAGATTCTTAACGTGATACCTGATACAGGTTGTTCTGAATATCCATCAGATCTGGAGGAAACAGGTCTATCAATTGATGTGCAAAGCATTCCTCTGCGTGGATGATGGCCAAATGGAGAATCCTAGAAAACACAGACGCACAAACAAACAAACAAACAAAGTTGCTGGTTAAATGCCAGTTAAACGCTGGTTAAAAGCTGAAGCAGAGCCAACGGTTAGGGGAAGGAACTATCAAGCAAACCGCAGTCTAAAAGCAGCACATTTCACAATGTGTGATGGAAAAATAGGGTGACTGATACTGAGAAATATGCCACACAAAAGCGTATGTCGCTGACAGATGCATTCAGCCATTGCGCAACAATGGAACTTTTGCGCATTATAAGAGCATATCAGCGATTGTCTTGCTATCGAGTGCTGCTTTGGTTACGAAAACCCTACAAAATGACAACGCAGCTGATTTAAAACACAGATGAGATGTGAAAACATAAACGAAGTTGAGTGAATCTCAAGAAAACAGGTCACATTTCATCCTAAAAAAGATTGCACTTTGCATAAGGAAAAATAAGGGAGTTTTTCATGAACACTTAATCAAGAGTTCTAAAAATATCCTTTCTCTTTTTTTTTTTCCTTTTGCTTTCAGGGCTAAAATATGATCTGGACATGTTTTTGGTTAGTTGCACGAAACAAATCCATTCACTCTCAGATGTATCTGAGTCACAAACAGAACCAGTAAATGATGTATGCAGGAACATAAATTTATGCACACTCATTATCTTTTTCCCCATCCTCTGGCTGCTGTATTTCCTCGCAGGTGTGTGATTTCTTGGCTACTTTCCCCACATGCGATAATCCAGTCTTCACTTTTACAGTAAGCCAGAAGGAAGCAGGTAGAAGCGAGTGGTTTCAGCATGTAAATAATGTGAGCGCAACTTCAGGATTGTGGTAAATCGATCATGAATCATATTGTTTCGCTGCATATGAAATGAAAAGGTTCGGTTGATGTAAAAATGAAAAGTCAGTCATTTATTTCACCTCATGACCTTGTTCTGTAAAACACCAAAGGAGAGATTTTGAAGAGTGCTTACGCTGCTCTTTTCCCATATAATGAAAGTGGATGGTATTGCATAGTGCATGACGACATATAAAGTCCATATGACTTGTGCACAATATTTCAAGTCTTCTGATGGCTAACCAAAATTTAATGACCAAACCGCTGGAGCAAATTATCAATAGACGTCTCAAAAAAATGACTATCCATTTAAAATTAAGCTCCTTCATTTGTTTGCACTTGTAGTAACTGATTACATGTAACAATCATATTCCAAAAATTAAGTACTTAAAATTACAGATTACAGTTACTTTTATGGCAACAGGAATGAAGAGCTATGTTAATTATTATTCAGATAGTTCAGATCTTATTTTAGTTCTATTTATATGGGCCTTATTTGTGAAAGTCCACAATGAAAACATGCACTACGAAGTACAACCTTAAAGTTACGATGATAAAAACACTTGGAACTTCTTGTAAATGATTCATTTTTGGGGTGAACTACTCCTCAAAAAGTTCCTTAATATATTTTCTCTTCCAGACTGCCTGGGATTTCATGCAGCCATTGGCATTTCTTTAGAAGCATGTTCTCTACTCTGATGACATTCAGGGAAAAGACAAAGGAGCTTTCTTTTTCTTGCAACAGCAACAAAAGCAGGCCACTATGATTCAAGATGAATCAAAATGTTCTCAAAATAACAACCGTATTTACATCCTGGTTTGTCACTGAGAACCCCAATGCAGAAATGAAAACAGGCTGACATTAACCAGCCTGTGTGTACGTGCCCACTTGTGCAGTGAATGTTTGCCTGTGTTTTTGAATGTATACGTTACAGGTTGAACCACGATCTGGTGTAAAGGTCACTGCTTGCATAAACATGTTTGTGACATGTGCTTTTGTATTAAAAGCACACGAATACGTGTTTATAACAAAAGCTTTGCACTTTCCAAAAAGCTGCAATCACAACGTGTTTTCTGACCCAACGAGGGGAATTCCACCGCTTGTCTGCATACTTCTGCTTTCTTCTCATGTGCCATAAACGGCAGATCCAGTTTCTAGACGTCTGTTAACTGACTGTAGCGTTAAAACAGAAAAGCCTGCTACTGTAATCAAAACTTCATCGGTCACAAGAGAATGTGTCACTCAGCAAACTAAAACGGGCTGTAAAAAGAATAAACTTAGAAGAATCTTTGTTAGTTTCTTGTTTACCAATAGTTATGACCATTTTTGAAAATAATCCATGTTCATTTGTTTCTCCAATTCAAATAAATGCATTTATTTGCTAAAATTAATGTGCATTTAAAATTGAGCTCCTTCATTTGTTTGCACTTGTACTTCAAAATGAATGAAGTGCATTGTAAGTGTATTATTCAAAGGTATCTTTATTCCCAGTTATTTAAGTTCACCATGAAAACGCATACAAAGAAATTCGTTTCTCTCATCCACAGTTAAACTTTTTACACTGAGTGCCAGATTCCCAAAGACTTCCTGTCCTCTCTGTTTGACAACATAACATGTGGTGAATGAACATTTAATGCCTTGCTAAACTAAATCCAGGCCATTAAATGGGTTGAAGCAACATCCTGCACACTTTCTGAACACCATTCCATCTTTCTATCTATCCATCAGCCTTGCATTTTAAGCTGCAAAGAGTGCATTTCGTTTTAAATATACGAATTTAAGCACATTAAAAATGAGTTTGCGGATTAAAATGACACTAAAATTACTTTAAAATAACACTAAAGAAGGCCGTTAGCTGAAACATCTGTTGACTTGTTTCATCCCTTGTTATGACTTAACATGCATCACATTTAGACACATTTTAGAGAGCAGACCTTTTTTCTTTGTCTGCTTATAGACATCTTGGGCTTGGCACCTAAATCATTGCATTGCTTTGGATTAAATTTAAGCAACAAGGTACAAATATATCTGCGACCCCTTTGAGCTTGATTATATTCACAATACACGACCTAAAGTGCCATATTGATTTTATAAAATGAATGCATTTTTAAAAATATTAAAATACACTCTTTTCAGTTCAAAGTTTCATTCTTCCGCTAGAAAATACAGTCCCTGACATAACGGAATGTTGCAATGCAATCAAAATATTAATCAAATGGGGGCTACGGTAAAATGGTGAACATGTATTTCATTTAATAACGATTTTAGAAACACCTGTTACCGAATCATTGTGCAGCGCCTAGACAATTAACACGACCGGGAAGGATGGCACCTAAAAATTGCATTTCAGAAATGATAAAGTGTGTCTTTAATAGGCCTACTTTAGAATTTAAAATTATTTTTATTATTATTATTATTATTATTATTATGTATGAACCGTTTTAAAATAATGCATATAGAACGTGTTATATTTCGAATATTTTATTACTCCGCGGCGCGCGGAGTTGAGTCGGGACCTTGAAGCGCGCTAATTAAACTCAGAAATAGCTTATATTTAGACATCAAAACACATTTGAATTGCACTCAGGTGATGCACGGGAACTTATCAATGAAGGGGAGCTTCATAAACGTACGTGTCTCCATCCTCTGTAACAGTGGTTAAGAAATTGACTTCCTCTTCAGCGTATTCACAGTCCGTCGCGCGTTCACATTCAGAAATACTGCATTTCTCGATAAAATCCCCCAAACTGTCCACTGTTAACGACGAAGAGACGTAAGCAGAGTCCAGTCTCTCGTCTGTAGAGCAGGTTTTATCTTTATCCTCAGAGCTGTCCGAACTCCCGTCCTGTTCTCTGGATATCGATTTGTAGGAGTCGATTCCGGAGTCAATCCGACTTTCGTCGAAATCGAGTTTGCCTTGGCTTCGCGCCATTTCGAAGCTTTCTGCGTATCGTCAGTATATGAATGTAGCGATGTAAAAACGTAAAATCACCGTGACATTGACACCAGAGACATTCGCTTTTGTTGTTTCTCATTCCACCACCGATGACTCCTCTGACCGCCTCAGATACTCCAGACGCAAATGTTTTTTTAACGTCAAGTGTTAAGTTTCGGGTTGAGCTAAAGTGTGCGAACCAAACTCTGTAAGTTAATGAAACTGCTGTGAAGTGTGCTGACGATAATGTGAAGTGCATGGGGAAGCGGTACTAGAGGCGGAGTCAATGCGGCTTTCAGTCCGGCTACAGTGGGAATTCCCCACCGGGAGTGGCAAACCCATATCATTACCGATCCAATCCAAACACAGCATGACAACCCCATGGAATCTCCTGAAAGACCTCAACTACAGACCTGTTCTCTACTTTGGACACCCAACAACTTCCTAAAACCACCTGTGACTTGACCCGACAAGCTTTATAAAGTCCTTCATTTAAACCCCAAATTGCAAAACAACTTCAATCTGGACATTTATGGGTTTCCCACGATTGCACATGTCGACAGAATCACATGAAATTCACCAACTTTAGAAGGATCGTGGAAAAATAATAAATATACTCAATTATATTAGCATTCTGACAGATTTCTTTATATAATGCTAAATTTCTCACGACGGGTTTTTAGATAGCCTAACTGAGGTTTATAAGAATAAAAATGCAAGCCTAAGGTTGGTTCATATCTTGATGCATAGCCTGTATTGATTTGTCTGTCTGAGAAAAATAAAATAATAGTATGAATATAGGCTTTCTTATTGTTGGTGTTACCATCATGTTTTGCATATTATATAGGTAGTAGCCTACTACTAACAACTTGTTCTGAATGTCTAAACGAAGTACACGCGTTCATCACACATGCACATAAATACATGGATTTTGTATTTTAAAAAGCCTTTTATTATCTTCAATGCTGTCGTTACTAACAGTGGCCATAAGGTGGCGCTGTAGTCTAACTTTAAATTCTGTACTGTATACAGGCCTATCATCATGTGTGGTATATAATTGATTCGTGCATTGATGGAGTCATTACAGCACAAAATGATATAGCCTAATACTGGACAACACTTCTGATGTAGGTTGAAGTGTACATGATCTTTTCACATGTTAAAGGTCAAATAACTTCACAACGTTTGTCACAAGTCATTATAGGCTTACGTCTTCTAAAATGAACAGGTCGTATGACTTTCGGTGGTGACAATCACGTTTTGAAAATAAGATCGTAGCACACATTCTTTACAGTCAATATTTGCGCTGAACAATAAAGATAAAGACTGTAAGAGACACTTTAGTTCGTCAGACCCTTAAGTATGACGTCAGAAAGATCAAAGCACTGGAATGACGACAGAACAACACTGCTGAGCAGAAGAAAAGAAAATATATGAAGCATTTAGAACAAACTTAGACTGAAAAGCATGCTAATCATTATTGTGTTTTGAAAAAAAATGCAAACTGGCTGTTATTAATAGGTTAATATTGATTAATAGGTTAATGCTGAACAAAAAAAAAAACAAAACAAATAAAATTGTTTTTGATCAAATGTTATTCTATTTTATAAAAAATAAATTATAAAATACATAAATTATATGAATAAATTCTAAAATATAATATAATTATTTTTTTATTCTATGTAACCCATCATATGTTGATGAATGGGAATGTACACATATTATTAAGAGGCCATTCTGCTGAAAAATACAAATAAAACGTATGTTTTTAATATCATGTTATTTTATTTAGATAAAACAATTTTACTTTAATAAACAGATATATATATATATATTCTATTTATATGGTGATGAATGCGAACATGCAAATTGACTTTTATATTAATAGGTTTATATTCTGCTAAAATACAAAAATAATGTCATTTAGATTTTGTTTTTATTTTGATAAAATAAATAGAATAAAATCAATTATAAAATTTATCAATTATATGAATAAATTATAAATATAAACGATTATTTATTGTTTTTTTTAATTCTATGTATGACATTTTGGTGATAAACAGGAACATGCAAACTGGGTTTTATTAATAGACTAAAACTGTGCTGAAAAATACAAATAAAAATGTATGTTTTTCATAAAGTTTTATTTTAACTGGATAAAAGTATTTTATTTTGATAAAATGAATAGAATAAAATAAATTATAACATTTATAAATTGAATAAATTAAATAAAAAGATTTGTTTTTATTCTATTAAACCCATTTTATAGTGGAAACATAGGCTTATATTGTGCTGAAAAATACAAATAAAATGTATGTTTTTCATATTTTTTATTTTAACTGGATAAAATAACTTTGATAAAAAAATAAATGGAAAATAAATAAAATAAATGATCAAATCTAGCCTATTATATAAATAAATCATAAAATAAAATGTAAAAATGTATTAAATTGAGCATGTTGACCAGTGATGATGGGAAAACTAAAAGAGGTTTTTATAAGAAATGGGAAACAGCATGCATGAAGTCAAGGTCAGCAGAGAAAACTGGGATCAACAACACGTCCTTCTCTCTCTCTCTCTCTCTCGTTACCTGGATCAGAGCTGCGCATCTCATTGGCATTCACTCCGCGTTATGCTCGCGTGGATGTGGATTCGCTTCGCATTTCCATACGGTTTCTGCATCTCGACGGGTCTCAGATTCGCTTCTTTCATTCCCAAAACACAGATCCCGAGGGAAATGACCGCGGTTGCCCGGACAGCCAGCACTCCCTGAAGTATTCGTCTCTCCCGGACTCGTGAGGATGCTGCCTCGCTGAGGATCCGTAATGGACTGTAATGGCTGTGATGCTCCAGGATCATCATCATCTTCTTCTTCTTCTTCTTCATCATGTCTCCAGCAGCTCCGGTAACGGACAGCAGTGCTGTTGATGTCCTCCACGAGCAGACGGACGCGCCGCGGGACGCGGTGAGTTCATTTCGACGCGATGTTGGAAAGCTTAGTAACAAACCGCGACAAAGAGAACGGATAGTCGCTGTTTTCTGTATGTTTCAGAAAGGCTAATTAATGCAGTGCGATTTCTGTTTAGTTGACTCAAACATGGGGAGGACTGTGTGTTTGTGCACGTGAGTGAAAGGAGATTCATATCTATCTACTGTAGACTACTGTAATAATAGACTGTATAAACCAATTACACGTTCAGTCCAGTGGCAGACAGTAACAGAGTCAATCTCAGGAAACTTCAAATGTCATGGTCATATTTCAACACCAAATAAAAAAAAATAATATATATATATATATAGAAATGAATAAATAAAATAAAATAAATACAAGTGATATTAAAAAATACCGCTATAAAACATTTTTGACTATAACGCCCCCATTATTGTAATATAAACGTTATTCACATTTCTGTTATTTCATATGTACATAGTATCCTTGAATGTTATGAAAATGATAAAAAATATAAAATTATTTTTTGAAGTATTTTTCATAATTTATTTTGAAATTGTTTTAAAAAATATTGATATTAAATTATAACTGTAAACCCCATTCTCACTATTGTAAATGAAAAAGATGTTTTATATTATTTATAGTATAATTAAAATTTAAGAGAATGCTTGATTGTTATGAAAATAACGTAAAAAATGTTTTTGGAATATTTTATTAAAATAATTATTTAATTACTGTATAATTAATTAATATAAAGTATACGCAATTATGATATAATTTATAGTATAAATTTAAATTTAACAATGCTTGTTTGTTATTAAAAGAATGTAAAAATTTTAAAATATTTGATTAAAATTACTTAATTTATTTACATTAATAATAATAATAATAATAATAATAATAATACAAATAATTTTTCCTTTAAGAGTTTGCTTGATTATTATGAAATTAAATCTGCAAAAATGTTATTACAATTATTTGATTAAAATAATTAAAATTAAATACTTAATTTTATATTTTATCTAGATAAATTGTCATTTTATGTATTTATTTATTTTTTTTATTACTTTCGTTTTCCTTCTTTACATTGGTGTCAGAATCACCCAGCAACATTTAAGTTGATACATATCTTAGACTTCATTTGCTTATGAAGTTCTAACTTACATGTTGCCAACAGTTTAGTCACACAGGGCCTCCCTGATGATCTAAACCTCATGAATTGGCAGTGAGGTCGGCCTCTCTTATGTCACGTTACTAAACTCCAGAGTGCTAAAATAGTCCGAATGAAAGTGGGACGCCTCGCTCACACCTCCCAAAATATACAGGGTGACAGCAGCAGAGAGTCCTCACTATATCAGAGCATGAGTTTTCACTGGGAATGTCTGACAGAGCCTCAGGCCTTGGCCTTCGGCACAATACAGAGGCTCTGTTTCACTGCTGAATTGCTTTACAGAACAGATTCATAGTGCTTCAGCTTCAACTAACACAGTTAACCTAAGAGAGTGAGAAAATGTGTTTTCTCTGTTGTGATTGTCTACACTTCATTTGGCTGCTGAAAGATGGTGATTAACTGGTTTGATCATTATTTCCTCAGAAATGCCCCTCTGGTCACTGAAAGCTCTCTGATCACTCATTAGTGCCTAGAAATGATGTGAATGAACACTTTCAGTCAATGAAAAGTGATTTGTCGAAATGTTTACAAAACTAAACAGCATCTAATTCATATATTGAAAGACCAAATTAGTTTAACTTAGGAAGGTCATTCACAGAAAATCAGTTCGCTGATGTGACTAGTAATTAGTTCAACCAGCTTTTGGCATTAACCACAAGCGCACATATCAGTTAGCTGTGGATTAACCTAGTTGTGGTTAGGGTCAGTGTTATTTTAGTATCATTGAGTTTTTATTAATATTTTGAATTAGATTTTGTGTTTATTTTGTCAGTTTTTATTTTTAAAATGTTTTTTTTTTGGGTCATTTTTATTATTATTTTTTTTAATTAAATCTAGTTTTTAAATTTTAGTTATTTTAGTGCGTCAACTTAAAATTAAATAAAAATGAAAAATGTTGCTGTGGTAGTCATGGTTATTATAGTGAAACTAAAACCATAAAATAAACTATCTGAAAAAAAATAAATAATAATTTTAGTTAACTTGATGTACTAAAATAATTAAAACTTAATACTGAAATGAAAATTAATGAAAATATATTAGACATAAAAAAACTTTAAAAAATGAAAAAAAAATGAAAATTTTAAATAAAATGAAAATTAAAGAAAATATAAAATATTTTAAAATATTAGTAAAAGCTGTAATATCTCAATATGACACTAAAATAACTGTTGGCAGCTAGCTGAAATGTTTTTTTTTATTATTTTAGTTAATGTTTATTTTATTTCAAGTAATTTAAATGTTTTTATGGGTTTAGTTTGAACAATAATGAACCCTGGTTGGGGTGTATTTTGGTTTATTCCACCATGCAAAATAATTTTAAATTCATCATTATTTCAAGAAAGTCTTGCTTTAATGGTCAGTTTCAATGTTATTCCTTGATGTCTGGTCAGTAGAATTATGTTCTTTTATGTTCTTTATTCATTGGTTATTGATTTTAATTTATTTTTTCGCAAAACCTTGGAAGGCCAATTTTTTTTAAAGAAAGTCATGTAATTTTTGGTAACTTCTCTTATTCAGTTTTTTCCCCATAGAAGATTTGTGAAATCAGTCATTACTAAATGCAAATTATGCTTGCTGATCTACAGGACATATAAATATAATCTTTTACCTTGCACTGATGTTTTAGGATCCCAACTCAGGAGAACAGAATTCTCTTAAATAACAAAGAACGTGAGGAGACTCATATACAAAAAAAAAAACAAAAACAAAAACAAATGAGAGTATAATGCATTGTATATTAATGGCTGAGAAATACTTCAAAAGGGCTACTTGTCATAAGTGCTGCGGTTCCCGCTGAGAGCTCCGGTCGTGAGCGGCTCCTGGGGCCGTGGTAAAAGGTAGAGCGGATAATTATGGAAGAACATCATCAATTATTTAATGCCAGCTGCCATGTTAAGGGCATAAGACCATAAGATACTCCAGAAACAGCTAAATAAATGCCTGAGAAGTTTGTTCAGCATGAATATGATGTTTGTATTCATTCTCTCTCTCAAACTAAGGCTTTTCCAGAACCATCAACAAAATGCTCTTAAAGCAGAATCACTGGGGCCCAAAGCACTCAATCAACTTTGATTTTTTGGGCTTTCATTTGAAAATGTTTGGCCACTGCTGTCATAAAAGAACCATTTTTGGCTCTCCAAGGAACCGTTCAGTAATCAGTTCTTTAAAAAAACAAAGCAAAAACAAAACATTTTTAAATAAAACCATGGTTAATTTTCTTAAGAATTCTTAAGTATTTGTGTATAATTTTTTTTTTTTTTACTTTTTGTTTTGTTTTTGTAACTGTACTGCCTTAATGGATTTATGATTTCTACTGTTTAATTGAAAAAAAAGAAGAAAAGAAATCAGAAAAAAGATTTGCCATACGTGATCCGAAGTCCCGATCTAAATCAAATGAGTCCTAGGGCTGGAGTCACAGAAATCTTCTTAAGAAACAAGTTAAGAAATTTTGTAAGATTAATTCTAAGAGGTTTGGAAGAATGTTAAAAATCTTAAAAATAATGGTTCCAATTTTTTTTTCTGCAGTGATGCCATAGAAGAACCATGTTTAGTTCCCCAAAGCCCCTCTCAGTGAACAGTTCTTAAAAGAACTATGTAAAGTACATTTTAATAACCTAAAGAACCATTCCACTCTAAAGAACCTTTTTGAAAGTTCTTCATGGAATCATCAATGCCAATAAAGAACCTTTGTTTTTAAGAGTGTAGAAGAACCATTTTTGTTTCCCCAAACAACCTTCTAATCAAGAGTTCATGAAAGAACCAATGTCATATATTTTTGTTCAATAATAAAAAAATTTATTTCGAGAGAATTTCATGGTACTAATTAATATTTATACAATAATTATGATATTTTTTTTCCTATTAAAAATAATACATTTTTAAAAAATATTTTTATATTACTTTTCAATTATGGCAGTATTTCATGTTAAAATAGAGACAATGCCTTTAAAATCCAATTTTTGAAGTCAGATTAGTGCCATCTGGTCGGAGTAAAAAAAAGAAAAACATCTGCAATTCCATGGTTTAGCCACTAGATTCCTATATAGATCTATATAATTGGCTTATAAACTCTCTAGTGGTTTTTAGGCATAAAGACTTATTTTTATTAAGTTGTGGGTCTGGATATATATTTAGACATTCTCAAAGACAACTTTTTTTAAAGGTTTGTATTTTTTTTTTTATTTATTTTTTTTATTTTAGTTTGTAATGTTAGTTTTTGCATTAATTTTACTACAGTAAAACCTGAACACAGAGAAAGGCATTTTGTTACACATAACATCAAAATTCAACAAAAATGTAACAAAAATGAACAGGAATGCTTTATCAGAGATTAATCAATCTGATTTCAACCTCTTATTTGAGTCTTCAGGCTCAATTTTGCCATAGTATTACAGCCAAACCAGTTCATTTGTGTGTGTATAATAGTGTGTTGTGTGTGTGCCTCTGTGAGTGTGTAACATGTTTAAGTGTGTAATCCCTTCCTTGGAGTCTGTTTTGACTGCATTTTTGGCCGAATTATTGATTTTATTTCATGCATTTGCAGAAATATGCTTTGTGTTACAGTCACACTAGTTCATATATGTGTGTCTGTGGGGGGTCGGGGGTAGTTGGTGGGTGGAGTGTGTCTATTTTGCACTCTTAATATTTTAGAGTGTCACTCCTTTATTGCTGTGCACTCTTTTTCTGCATCGTGAATGATTTGTAGATTGTACAGAAATTCTCTGTATTTTCGTATTTTTACGTATTTCCCATTCATTTCCAATGGCGGTCATTTTTGACCGCGAACAACACAAGTGTGACTATTTTTTTACGCCCATTTAGCTTTTCGAATCAATATTTGTGGTCACATAGCAACTGCCATAAAAGTCACCAACTTTTGTACCATTCCGATGAAGTAGCGATTTTTAAAAATTTTAAACTTTTTTTTTTTCCAGTCTAAAATGTCTGAACAGCACCAGAGGGTTAATTAAATTGTGCAAATTCGTTGGCCTAATTAAATTAAGCAAAATTAACTTAATTGAATTAAGTGTAATTTAAGTATTATTTACTAATATATTAAAAGTATTCCTTACTTATTTTTGAGTTCAATTTATTTAAGCCATTTAAGTTTTGTTAACTTAATTGAATCTGTGATCTTAGGAACATTGAGAGTAACTATACTACTCAGAATTACTGACTCCCAGAGTGCATTGTGGCATGAATAAATTATGCAATTGCTTTGTTTTACTGTTTTTGTTTTTTAATTTGCCAATTTTATTTGCTGTCTTGTGTCAGTAGCAGTTCAACAAGAAGAGCAAATAAAATGGTTATTGTTACAATTAATAAAAATAAATAAAATTGAATTGGTACCATTGTTGTGATTTGCGTGCTGAATGTTGAAGTCTGTGTGTAACTTGAGCATATTACTACAAATATGAAAGGACTATAACAACCCAATAAAAAGCTTCTCGTGAAAAACAATGAAATTGTAAAAGATCATTAATAATCACAAAACAATACACTGATGATTTAATTAGAAGATAGGTCACCTTCTAAAAGCAGCCTATTTATCACTTTTCTTCCCTTGAAATCAAATAACTCCGATTTCATGTTGCAGTGCTGTATTAGAAAGAAAATAAAAATAATACAAATGAAGTTCCAAGTGCTCAACCAAAGGGAACGCTAATCACTGTAATGGTGAGTTAAAAAACAAATTTTAGGAAAATCAACATCAATTTATGAAGTCAGCTTATGTGATGTTCTCTCAAATATTTAAGTTGCATTGAAAATTCAGCATTCAAGATGACTTTTGGAAACGAGTGAATGCAACTAGTTAAAGATAACTGCAGACATGGAGGAAATGAGTGAAAAGTCTATTAAGACTCTTTTTCTTTTCTTCTTCTGTTGTTATGTTGCACATAAGCAACATATTAGTGCCTCTCACTGGTTTATTA
>JAUZSZ010000134.1:27170953-27181176 GCA_034780575.1 Labeobarbus marequensis
CCTATTGTAGGACCATTAATCATTTTCAATAAATAATTAAATGAATCAATCAATCAATCCTACAGTCAATCAAATCAATAGGCCTACATTTCTACAAAATAAAGCCTGCTTTAGAATCATTAATCATTTAAATAAATAAATTAAAATAAAAAATAATTAAATAAACTCTCTTACAGATAATGAAGCCTATTTTAAAACCAATTCTTACAGAAAAAATAGCCTATTTTTGGGCCATTACTTTTTCAAATAAATAAATATCCTATTTTAGGAATAATCATTATATTAAACAAAATTAATTAATTAACTAATTATCTTAAAATTAAGACATTTTAGAACCATTAATGAAATAATTTAATTTCTTGTTCAAAATTAAGCGTAGTTTAGTATCATTAATAATTTAAAACAATCAAACAAAATATATATAAATATACATAAAGTATGTGAGTGTTAATTACCTATTAAAAAAATCACTACCCACAATGCCAGGGTGTTCTGAGTCATTGCCAGGGCGTTATTATGTGGTTGCTAAGGTGTTTAACATGTTGCTACGTGGTTTCAACAGATTTACACTGCATTTTTAGTACATTCATGCTCAAATAAACCTGTGACCAAAAGCCATGATATAAAAGTTCATCAAGTCATTATAAGCATAAAGTACTTTAAGAAAAAAAAACCATGACGTGTACCGAAAAAACATGAGAGAGATGCTACTAAAAGTCCATAAACACTTATATTTTGAGAAAATATTTTGTGTTTCTGCAAAGGTCATCCATCACATGAACACTGTACAGCTGCAAACAACAGATGACCATATGAATAAAAGAGGGAGAAAATGGACATGGAACACCTAGATGTGAATGAACAAAGCTTTTTCACATCGGAGCGGATTCACTTCATAAATTCCCTTCATTAGGAACAGCCGCTTGGCTAATTAGATTTTTAGGGGAAGTGAAAGAGGAAGTGGTTTGGAGCTTCCAAAAAATAAATAAATAAATAAAAAAAGTTGAACACAAAGCTGAATCTCTTTCTAGAATTCAAGGTGAATCTCAGTCAAAATGAGGCTGACTATACAAAAATACACAGAGGTTTTCAGCGTTAAAAGGAATTGTTCACCTAAAAAATAAAATTTACAGAAAATGTCTTCACCCTCAGGCCATCCAAGATTAAGATGAGTTTGTTTCTTCATCAGATTTGGAGAAATGTAACATTGCATCAGTGTCTCAGCAATGCATGCTCTGCAGTGAATGGGTGCCGTCAGAATGAGAGTCCAAACAGCTGATCAATCATTAAGATGTTTTAACTTCAAACTGTTGCTTCCTGCTAAAATAGGAGTCCATAATCCATAACAACGCTTCCTCCAGTGAAAAAGTTCATCTCCTGTTGTCTCTTACATCAAAATCCAGCCACATATTTTGTTTAGAGCTGTTTTAGACTGTTTTTGGCTTGTAAACGGTGCTTGATCTGTGCAGATTTCTCTCCTGATTCAGACCAGAACACTTTTTCACTGGAGGAAGTGTTTTTATGGATTATGGACTGGAAGCAATAGTTTTAAGTTAAAAATGTCTTGATGATGGATGTTAACTGATGGACTGGAGTGGTGTGGATTATTGTGAAGTTTTTATCAGTTGTTTGGACTCTCATTCTGACGGCACCCATTCACTGGGGTGTCATTGAGTCAGCGTTTGTTTTTGGGTGACCTGTTGCTTTAAATTCAGTCTTAGCGTGCAGTATTGTGAGGTGAGTGTTATTGCTCGCTCAGGTCAGTGTGCTCCACTGATGTCTCCTGTGGTTGGGACTCTGAAGCTGGTGTCTGGTGATGGGACGAGCGTGGGGACCGTAATGAGCCTCCAGTGTCCGTCCAGGCATCGAGCGGTCAGCGGCAGTCAGATGGCCTGCGTGTGGAGCAGCAATAAGACACACTGGAGCGGCGGCACACCAGAGTGTAAACGTAAGCCTGACACACTCATACAGCGGGGAATGTGAGTATTGAACACATCACCATTTTTCTCAGTAAATATATTTCTAAGGGTGCTGTTGACATGAAATTTTCATCAGGTGTTGGTAACAACCCAAGTAATCCATACATACAAAGAAAACAAAACAAATAGTTTCAGAAATGAAGTTATGTGTAATAAAAAATTAGAAAGCAATCCTGCCCCTTGTCAGTGGAAATGAATATGAGCTGGTTCAGTCCCAACAGCTACCAGGAGGGTGAACATTTCAGCAAGACAATGATCCAAACACAGCCAAGGAAACTATCAATTGGTTTCAGAGAAAGAAAGTAAAGCTGCTAGAATGGCCAATTGGCCAATCGCCTGACTTGAATCCAATAGAAAATAAGAACTAAAGATCAGAGTTCATAGAAACCCACAGAACCTTCAAGATTTGAAGAAGAATGGGCCAAAATCACACCTGAGCAATGCATGCGACTAGTTTCTCCATAGAGGAGGTGTCTTGAAGCTGTCATTACCAACAAAGCCTTTTCTGCAAAGTATGAAATAAATTTCAGTAAGCGTGTTCAATATTTCCCACTTTATTACACATAACTTCATTTCTGAACCTATTTGTCTTGTTTTCTTTGTATGTATGAATTACTTGAGTTTTTACCGATATCTGGTGAAAATTTAATGTCAGCAGCACCTTTATAACTATATTTACTGAGAAAAATGGTGATGTGTTCAATACTTATATTACCCGCTGTATATGTGATGCATTAGAGATGTGAACACGCTTACATTTGTGAACGATTCAACAAATTCAGCTCAACACTGGACAAAAATCTGAAACTATTCTTATTTTATAATAATATAAAGAATGTATAGATTTGTGTTAAGACTTGAAAAGGGCTTGTCATTTAAGCACAGTTTAATAGGTGATATTAGGAGTCAGAACTGCTCCGAGTGTCTCTTTAAAGTTCCCACAGTTTCTAAAACTGGAAAGCAGTCTCTTATGTTCACCAAGACTTTGATCAGAAATACAGTAAAGCATCTGTTACTGTCATGCTTTGACTGTGTCTTTGGTTTCTGTGTGTGTGTGCAGCTTTGTCTCGGTTCGAGGATGACGGCTTTCGTTTGGCTCTTCTGGTGTCCTTCATCAGCTCAGTCATCATTCTCATCATGAGCATCATCTTCATCACTTCCTGTCTGCTGAGACACGTCAGACGAGAGGAGAGGAGAAAGATGGAGAGGTGAGAGATGGATTGAGAACACACAGAGAACTTCATTGTCTATGGCCTACAGCTTTAAAATAATTCCAGCACCATTTGTCTTCATTCCCTAGTGAAATAAGTATGCTTAGTTGCATTGAATGTGCATTAGTAGTTGTAGCGGCAAAAACTCCTTTTAGTTTACCACATGAGAAACGCCACTGAACAGTGTTTGACGCGTGCTTCCTCCTTTCCAAAGAATCCACAAAGCTGACGAAAGTGCATCTCTTCTTTACTTTGTTTTCAAAACTTAAAACAAATGTAAATTAAATTGGTCAGTCCATAAACAACATAAAGTTAATGGCTTGGCTCTTTCTGGTGTGTACTCCATCTCCTGTGTACGCGGTCAAACACAATCTCCGCTCAGGACGCTTCCACCGGGCTCTCCGACATCTAGTCCCCGCCTCCTATAGAGGACTCATGCACACAAAAAACACAACACAGCCATACAGAGCAATACTTAATTCAAAAATAATAAATAAAAGAATATTTTAAATAAATTCAATATTAACAATAATATGGCTCCTACACACCGGCCCCTAATTGATTTTAATTCATAAAAGAAAAGGAGCCAATAAAAACAAAAATAAGAAAAATTAAATTACCTTAATGTAGAGCTTGATTTTCTTCTTCTAAGACTAAGCTTAGCTTAGTAACAGGTCTCTTAGTAATAGAAGTTTTGGTCTTGAGAGTTACAGGACGTACTAGTCCTTTCTTATCTGGTTCAATTGTCAGTACTCTTCCCAGAATCCATGAACCTCGAGGAGCATTGGGGTCGACCACCATAACAACGTCTCCAGTGTTAATGTTTCTTCTTACTTTTACCCATTTTTGCCGTTCTTGTAATACCATAAGGTATTCCTTTGTCCATCTATGCCAGAATAAGTCAGCCAAATATTGAACTTGTTTCCAATGTCATCTTGCATAGACTGTGAGAGTATTCCTGGGGGTAGAATAGGTTGCGATTTCAAGAGAGGATGTGATTTGGAGTCAGTGATTCTGTGTCATGGGGATCAGAGGACACAGTACAAAGCGGTCTGTTGTTCAAAATTGCCTCCACTTCACAAAAAATGGTTTGAAGACCTACTTCATCAACATTCTGCTGATAGAGGATAGAGTTAAGTATTTGCCGTGCAGATATGATTAGTCGCTCCCAGACACCTCCGTGATGCGATGCAGCAGGAGGGTTAAAACTCCACTGAATTCCATTTCTGAGCAGGCTATCTTGGATCCGATCTTTGTCTAAATCATTAAGAGCCTTTTTAAGTTCCTTTTGGGTGCCCACTAGATTTGTTCCATTATCAGATCTGATATGTTTAACTTGTCCTCTTCTGCAAATAAATCTTCTCAGGGCATGTATGCAAGAGTCGGTTTCTAATGAGTTTGCCACTTCTAAATGAACGGCTCTGCTGAGCATGCAAGTAAATATTACACCATACCTTTTCACGTAGCCTCTTCCTCTTTTTACTTAAATTGGGCCGAAGTAATCTAATCCAACATTAGTGAAAGGTGGAAGGTCTGGTAGGATTCTCTCCAATGGCAAATCTGCCATTTTCTGCTCAACCGTTCTGCCGTTTACACGCCGACAGATCACACACTTGGAAATTATCGTTTGTGCTGCAGAATTACCCTTTATAATCCAGTATTTTTTATGAAGCTGGGACAAGATGTAATTTCTACCACTGTGACCAGACTGCACATGTGCATGCCTTAGCAAAAGTGTTGAAATGTGAGCATCTTTAGGCAGAATGACTTGATGTTTTGTTTCCTCTGGCATTGCTAATTTGTGTAGCCGTCCACCAACTCTCAGGATACCGTCATTAAGCATGGGATCCAGCCGATAAAGTGAACTTTTCCTTTGAACACTAGAAGATTTTGTTTCCAGTGTTGTCATTTCAGCTGGAAATGATGTTTTTTGAGTATATCTGATAACAGCCTTTTCTGCATGAGCCAGTTCTTCTACAGTTAGGCGCTGTGTTTTGAAAAGTTTCAGCTGGTAATGACCATGAGGACTGTCAATGTTTGATGCTGGCTCTTTTCTTTTCTTAACCATCAGTGATAATATGTTTCTCAATCTGAGATACCAGGCTACAGCTTTCAACAACTTCATCCAATTTGAAAAATAAGAGATCAGGTGACTTGTTGGCGTTTCTGTCTCTTTTAGAACATTAACATAGGTCACAATCTCCCTTTTTACTTCCGGATCATCTTTTGACAAAAGGTAGGAATTCACTGACTCTTGTTTTTTTCAGTATACCACAGAAATTCTGGGCCATGAATCCATCGACTACATTCCAGAAATTTCTCAGCATTCTTTCCTCTTGATGCTTCATCTGCGGGATTACTTTTGGTACTCACATATCTCCATTGAGAACGATTGGTGTTTTCTCTTATTAGAGAAACTCTGTTAGCAACATAGGTTTTGAACCTTGTGTGGTCATTTCCAATGTACTTAAGCACTGATTGGCTATCAGTCCAGAACATGGATGGTTCTAGGGAAAGTTGTAGTTCTTTTCTGAGCAATTTATCCATTTTTACCATAAGTACTGCTGCTGCCAGTTCCAGTCTAGGCACAGTCATCTGTTTTAGAGGAAGGACTCTAGATTTTCCAATCAGAAAAGCAACATGTACCATGTCCTTCTCATTTGTCAGTCTAAGATAACTGACTGAGCCATAGCCACTCTCACTGGCATCGGTAAAGTGGTGCAATTGTGCCTTTATAGTTATTCCAAAATCCTTTCGTTTGATACAGCGTGCAACACTGAAACGCTTGATCTTTTTGAAACCATTAATCCATTCAGTCCATTGCTGGGTTACAGCATGTGGCAATGGTTCATCCCATCCATAGCCTTTCTTGCATAGCTCTTGAAGAATTTGTTTTGCTGAAAGGATAAAAGGTGCAAGAAATCCAAATGGATCAAAAATAGAACTTGACACAGATAGAATGCCTCTTCGAGTGTGTGGCTTTAATTTGATTGTGATGTTGAACTGAAATTGGTCAGAATTTACACACCATTCCAGACCAAGAGCTCTTTCTGTAGGGAGATGATCTTTGTCCAAATCCAGTGTTCGGATTTCTTTTGCTCTTTGTTCATCAGGTATGGAAGCAATGACAGTGCGACTGTTGCTGATCCATTTAGTAAGTTCAAAACATCCTTTGTTGCACAAGGATGTAAGATCTTTCACTAGCTGCACTGCTTCAGCTTCTGTAGCCACAGATTTAACACAATCATTCACATAAAAATTCTCTCTGATGGTATTAACTACTTGGGGATGATAGAGCAGTTCATTGTCATCTGCTGTCCTTTGTAGTGCAAAGTTTGCACAACTCGGTGAGGACACTGCTCCAAAGATGTGCACCAACATGTGATATTCTTTTGGGTTCTGAGTGAAGTCACCTTGAGGCCACCATAAAAAAAACGCAAGTAGTTTACATCAGAATATGCTACTCTGACCTGATGAAACATGGACTTTATATCTGCCATAATTCCAATGAGCTCTTGACGAAACCTTAACAAAACTCCTATAACTGGACTGGTTAAGTCTGGACCTTGCAGAAGTTCTGAATTCAGAGAGGTACCCTTGTATGTTGCTCCACAATCAAATACCACCCTTAGGGTTTTCTTTTTAGGGTGGTACACGCCATGGTGAGGAATGTACCAAGTGGACCCCTCTGCTGGCTTTAATTCTTTTGGTGGGACTTCCTCAGCATAGTTTCTCTCAAGAATTTCATTCATGAATTTTATATATTCCTGCTTGTACTGTTCACTACTTTTAAATTTCCTTTTGAGACTGAGGAGACGCTGCTCTGCAATCTGGCGATTGTTAGGCATCATAGAACATTCTTCTTTAAATGGCAACTTTAGACTTTAATGATTGTTCTGTAGAACTGCAGATTCATTTACTATCTTTAGGAATTTCTTGTCTTCCATTGAGAGTTCCTTCTTCTCTTCTGACGTTACTTCACTGAACTCTTGGTTGTATTGTGAAATTAGTAGCTTTTCTAAGTTTGCCACTGAAATTCTGTTCACATAGACAGATGTTTCAGCATTCCCTGTCGTTTGACCACCTCTCAAGGGTCCATTTACTACCCATCCTAGTAGGGTTTTTACTGCAGATGGACCATCATCCTGAGAGTTAACAATCTCCCACGGTTCCATTACCCTTTGGGGCATTTGTGCCAATCAGCAACTCTGCATTTGCATGTATATAAGGAAGTTGAACATTCTTTAGATATGGCCACTGAGATAGTTCTTCGGGTCTGGGAATGTTGTCTGTTGTGACAGGCATTTCTTTCTGTGTGAAGACATCAGGTAAAGGCAATAATTTGTTGTCATTCAATGCAGAAACTTCCAAACCGGAAATAATACTGGTGGGAACAGATCTTTCCTGTGTCAATAGGATACTAGTTTTGCGTCCTTTGATGTTGAGCTGAGACATAAGTATTTTGGTGCAGAAGGTAGCAGAGGACCCTGGATCCAAAAGAGCATACACCTCAAGCACTTTACTGCCCTTTGCAGCCTTAACTTTGACAGGAACAATGGAAAGAATGCATTTTTGATCACCGGCCCCAATATGCCCACAAGCTTTTGGGGACACTAATGCATTACCTATTGCATCATTCTGCGATGTGCAAAACACTAGGGTGTGATTAATTGCACCTCTTGCAAATGAGACGATTCTTGCATTCCTTACTCACATGACCAGCGTTGAGGCACCCGAAGCAAACACCCTTTTCCTTTAAGAAGGTTAGCCTTTCTCTGTGGGTTTTCTTCATAAACGGTTTACACATTTCCAAAGAATGTTTACAGTTGCAAAATAAACAGATAGCCTCTGGCTTGGATGTTTTAGGGATGCTAGTAATATCAGTGACAAAACTACTTCCAAACACTTTGGTTGTTTCTAGCTTAACAGGAACCTTTGTCTTTCCTCTCACGTTAGGAGCACCTTGTATGTCACCAAATGCTGGATCAGCCGCAATGCGTGCTTGTTTCTCAATAAACGCAGTTAAATCCAAAATTTTTATTCTGCATCCACGTTGCTCTTGCAACTCATACGCAACCGTGTGCCATTTCTCCCTTAGCTTGAATGGAAGTTTAAGTACGATGTTTCTCATGTTAGAGATAGCATTGAATTCCTCCATATAATCCATATCTGACATAGCAGTGCCACAAGCTCTAAGGAACATAGCAAAATCCTGCAATGCCTTTGAATCTTCAGGTTTAATCACCGGCCAGGAATTTGCCCTTTCCGTATAAGCACATGATATCTTATACTCATTTCCAAAATTTTCTTTAAGCAGCTTTTTAGCAGTTTTATAGCCTTTAGATGGGGACATATATTCACAGCTTTTGACAAGTCTTTGAGCTTGGCCTCTGGTGTACTGAATAAGAAGCTGCAAGCGGTCTTGATTGTTCTCAGTCATTCTCTCCACCATGTGTTCAAAAGAGTGAATAAATGATGTATATTGCAGGATTTCTCCATTAAAAACAGGAATATCAACCTTAGGCAAAGTTGACAGAATGTGCTGCTTCACCAGGATTTTAGTTAACTCATTTTGATTTTCGATAACTTTAGCAATCTTGTTGTCTTGGTCTGCATATGGCTGCTGACTTGTAGACAAGACTGTGGACTTCTCACTTTTTACTTGAACGCGTGGTTTTGTCAGGTCTTTAAAAGGAGGAGCATAACTTGGAATGATACTCTGAACACATACACCTTCTTTTAGTTTAACATCCTCTGCATCTTTATCCTCAGAGTGCAAGACATCACCCGTATCCTCAAATTGTACACTCACATCTTCTCTTGAATCTGCTTGAAGATTATTCATTGCGGTTTCTGCATTTTTTAGATAAGTGATCTTTGCTGCAGCAGCTTCTAATTCACCTTGAATTTCTAACGCTTCCACCCTTTTTCTTAACAACTCTTGGTGTTCCTCTAACTCATGCCTTTTTTGTAAAGTAGCAGCCTTGACTAATAATGCTGCCCTTTTTGCTGCTTCTTGAATACGGACAGAGCTGGTTGATTTGCTACTTAATCTGCTTGAACTTTTCAAACTGCTGCTGCATACAGACCTACGATCACCATCATCTCCGTTGTTTGGTTGCACACAGGAATTTACTTCGGAGGCATCACCAGGCAGGTTCACAGTCTCTGAATTTTCTACAGTGGTGATCCATTTTGATACATCTGCTAGAAAATTGTTTATTTGTACCATTCTGGGCTCATACCACGCTCTGATATCCTCATTTTTATCTTCTTCCCCCAACATTTCTACATACTTTTCATGCAGGGCCTTGAAACCTTTTAATTGTTCATTAAACTTAATCATATTGCCTTTAACTTCCTCCAGATAGTCTTTGTCAACCATTAAAGAATTTACAATTCTCAAGCGTCTGGTAACATGTGACAGTTTTGCTGATCTGGACAAACGCAGCTTTGCTACATCTTCACTTAGGCTTTCCATCTCCACTTTCTCAGTTGCTTCTGCATCCGACTCGTCCATTTTAATTTGATCACACTTTAACAATGACGTGGAATATTTAAAGACAATAATACATGTTCACGCTAATATATCTCTTTAAAATCTCGTTGCTTAGCCAACATCGGGAAGTTTAACACAATAACAGTCCATTAAAACAGTCTTTTCATCAACGCTTCATTCAGCTTTAAATACTTAAAGTGCATACCTCAATCGTAGCTTTATTGACATTCCTTTGATGTGAACGATGAACAGACGATGATGCTCTTGCGCCACAATTTATCTGAAGTTCCACTTCTCGTTCAAATTCAAGTCATAACGATCTGATATCCAATAAGACTTCACGGAATGTCTTTGACTTTGTAGCGGCAAAAACAGCAGTATATTTCATTGTACACATGGAGTACTTTTTATCCCTGTATTCACCAAACCCATCTTGAGTGTTTGCTGCTAAAAAGCAAATTTTTTAGTTTCATCTGACCATAGAAGCCAGTCCCATTTGAAGTTCCAGTCGTGTCTGATAACTGAATATGCTGG
>JAUZSZ010000134.1:27193619-27205150 GCA_034780575.1 Labeobarbus marequensis
TCAGTCAAAGGTTCTTTAAAGAACCATCTCTTCCTTACCTTTTTATAATCTGAAGAACCTTCTTTCACCACAAAGAAGCTTTTGTGAAACAAAAGTTCTTCAAACGTTAAAGTTTCTTTATGGAACCATTTAGACAAAAAGGTTCTTCTATGGCATCGTGAAGCACCTTTATTTTTAAGAATGAAGTTTCCGAAATCTGGTTGATTTGACAAAAAGTGCCGGGAAGCCGGGAACTGATGACATGACACAAAATGAGCGCTGATGGCTCCTGACAACACAACACTAATGCGATTTCACACACATTCAGGTCCAAGCTGTAAAACAGCTGGCAGTCCTAACGGCCAGTGGTCAAGTGCACTTGCAGAAGTGTCTCGGAAATGGTCGTGATGAGACAACAAAAGTCCTTGGCTCTGCTAATCACTCTATGCAACCATCCTTAAAGTGAATGAGGGAAAAAATGAAAATGAGACACTTGCAAAGTGTTAAATGAAACTGTCTGTGTGTAGGTTCTTAATTATAGCATTTTAAGGAAATGCCCAACAAACTCTGCAGCAGAAGAGAAGAATGTATGTTTGAACTTGTTTCTGTCCCCGATCGCTTTGACAGCCTCTTATCATGAAAGCCCGGAGTTAACAGGACAACATCTGTTTTCCTTATTGATTTTTATTCCTTTTGGAACACATACTGTGCAAGCGGAAAGAGAAATCCAGCCAGTCATCGCCAGAATCAGCGCTCCAGCCAATGAGAAGGGACACGAGTGACAAATCACCAGGGCTGAATCTGGTTATTGCATTTCAAGGTCACTGTGTTGGTTGCCAGTGTTTACTGTCATCCAGGGTAAAGAGCAAATAAAAGCAAAAACACATTTGAGGCTCATATAATCGGCCCGTCTGGCAATATTTCACATTCAGACTCAGTGGTGACTAACTTCACTTCAGCTCAGCTCATTACATCGACTCGTAATGGACGTGATAGTAAACCGGTACCCTCTTGTGGATGAGCTCATGTGTGAATCTGACCCAAAACATGTCCAGGTCACAATTCACAAAGAAAAAAATTATTTAAAAGTTTATAATTTTTGCCTAAAAATCTAAGCGTTTTGTAGAACCATTAAGAGCTATTTCACTGCTATAGTGTTAATTAAGCACATTTTCCCCCCAAACTGTAATGCTTACATATGTTCTGTAAATTGTACATATATATATGATGGTGTTTATAGTGTGTTTATATATATAAAAGATGTTAATATTGCAATGTATGCTTATAAATATTAATACAAATTCTAATATCTAATATTTTAAATATATTAATAGAATATAATTCATTGTGTGTGGGTGTTAATATTGTTTGTGCTATAATGCACAAACAAATAAATAATAATTAGCTATGCTAATTAAAATGTTTTGGCATTATAAAAATGTGAAAAATAATTGGGGATAAATGTGTTTAATTGTCATGTCAACATTGTAATGACTTCCTTAAAGTCCTAAAACAGGCCTTTTGTCATAAAACAAAATATCGTAAGATTTTTTTGGGTTATTATGACTTGAACATGTTTGCTCAAAAATGCCTTATAAAAATCTGAGAAGACTCAAACAGTGACTTTCAATGCTCATCTTGCAATATTAAAGAGAAAAGAAAAAAAATCAATGCTCTGTACCACTACAGTCCATGATTTATTCTTAACTGAGCTTGTACTGTGACCAAAAAGTGTTTTCTATATAAAAAGGCTACAGTATTTTGCAAAAAAAAGAACGTGTTTCTCTCTTTCTGTCACTCTTGCTTTCGGTTTTGGCTGCTTTTAGGCTTGAGGGAAAAAATCATTTTGTCAGCTTCAATTAAATTTCCATTTCATTGCATTTTTCATTGCGAGCGCCTGGCAGTCTATGGCCAACTCTATAACGGCATGTACGGGGAGATAAACATTTCCATGTTTTGAGTGGAAAGCCCTGGGAAATGACCCTCTCGGACACATATTCTCATTTTTCTATGTCCTGGATCGGCTGATGAAGTATTACAGCAAACAATGGGGGGAAATTAATCAGTAAGCCAGGTGCACGGATCCAGCCGGCAGAGATGTACTGAACTGAAGTCATTCCCAGACACAATATATCAGCCGGAGAGGACGCTTCAACATCAAGGGAGGAGACAAGGGCATTTCAGTGAAACATTTACAATCTGGGTCAGCAGCTAGTCAAACAGCAACATATCAGAGGACAGATGAGGAGACGACCTGCAGCAGAACTCTGAGACACATCTACACACAGTAGACCAAAACATTCTTTTTGATGATTTTTCCATTGCTTTTCTAGTTAGAGCAGAAGGGTTTTAACAAATCATTTTAGAGTTTGCTTTTACATTTACGTCTTTGGCAGACGCTTTTATTCAAAGTGACATACAAAAGCTCTTAATGAGTTTGGACTCATAAACAGCAATGTCTGATTAAATATTTTCGAAATTAGCATATCTAAAACAACAATCCATATAGAAATGTCTATGAGTTTTCAAGGCCTGGAAAATACATTAAATTTCCTTGTTTTTCCCAAGAGAGGTTACATTTCATCCCAGTATAATATAATATAATAAGAGATTCTATTGATAAATTATCATGATTATACTGATATATTTATAAAGCAAAATGAGTCTGATAAATTATACAATGATTTATAACATTTTATAATATTTTTATACATATAAATTTGGTGGGAAATGTACTTAATTGTCAATGAAATAGTGTTTTATGTAAAAATGCAAAATCTTAATAGTTTTAAAAACATTCTTCATTTAATTCCATAGTGTAAAATATAGTTTCTAATTTATTTATTTTGAGCATATGTTCTACATGTTTTTCTCTCTTTGACGACATAAATTCATCAAAATATTTTGCATAAAGAAAAATAAAGTCCAAAAAAAGGAAAATTATTTTAAAATATTTTGTAATTTACACGTTTTATAATTTAGATTTTATTTATATATATATATATATACACACACACACACACACACACATACATACATACACACACACTACAGTACAATAATATGAAATTGATTTGTCGTGATAATAATGTCATAGAAATGCCAAATATTACTGGTTTTTATTTTTGAAACTTAATTTTATATAATGATAATTCAAAATATACTCTTGAGTTTGGGTGAAATATGATACAATTATTGAACAATTACATATTTTAGAAGCGCCACTATACAAATGTCCATGACATTTGGCTTTTGGGTTTGAATTTGAATGTCATGAATATGAATCTAATCTGCACATGTTTTTGACAAGTTTTTCACTCTTTTATAACAAACTTCATGATGATGATAATAATAATAAAGCTGCCTGAATGTTGGGACACATGTTTGTTAAAGCATGGGGGGGGGGCACCGCAACAGTTTTCTCTGGTGGGAAGAGTAGAGAGGTAGAGAGAGAGAGAAACCTGCATAACAATACTGCATCCCTCCTCTACAATACAACTCAACACAAGCATCTCATCCATTCACATCACTAACACACACACCAGTACACATCCAGCTGCAGTCACACAACACACAACCTCAGAGTTCCGCGTCAAAACCAGCGAGAAACGCAGCGAAACGCGGCGACGACACTGAAAAGTTGTGCCCTAAACAGTCGCACCAACATTTTCCGCTCACAACAAGCTGAACACAACACCGGACAGAGAGAGAGAAACGCGGCGTTCGCACTGATTTCCAGACGCGCCTGCGTCATAATGGACAGACAGCACGTCACAATGGATCAAAGATACAAAGTAACAGCGGCGGCGCGCCAAAAGCATCTTACCTCAATGCGAGCTCGAGCGCGTCTGGCAGGCGTTTGGCGTCTAAACTCGCGGATAATGTGAGACGGGGCCGGTTGGTTGGTTGGGAAGGAACTACAGGAAGTGAGGGGCAGATCCAGAGAACATTCACTCAGGACCTGCGCAGATCAGCCGGACACAACACAACACTTGGGCCGTGTCGCATATAACACACTACCGTACTACACGTGCCATTTTAGAAGTATGGTACATAAAAAGCACAGTATGCATAGTATTTTGAATGCATTTTCTGTACTATAATCTATAAAGGCCTTGTTTGATGTATTAGTTTATGGAATAGTGTACAGTATACTGCATACTATTTTCTTAAATAGTAAGTTAAACAACAGAATGCTACACATTGCATTTAAAAAAATTGTTATAAACCATTTTTTATTTTAGAAGGCAGCACAACCAATATTATCATAAATACTAAAATTTTAATATATTTAAATATCAATATTTTAGATACATGTTTTTTAGATTATTATTTTGTATGAAATTTAATGCGTATCATAAGCTTAAAAACGAATGAACTGTGTCATCAAATATATTTTTAGGAAAGTTGTATATATGAAGGGTTTGTGTGATTAAATTAAATGTAAAAAGATTTTATTATGCTATGAAGTTGTTAATAGATGATTAAAAAATCAAAAAGATTTAATGTTTGAAAGTTTAGCCCATTATATATTAAATATTAAAAACGATAGTATTCAATAGCTATAATTAATCAATTTATCTTCAGATCACAAAAAAAAATTATATTTAAGGTATCAATGTGCATAAGTCATGTTTATGCATTACTTTACATTTAGTCATTTAGCAGACGCTTTTATCCAAAGCGATTTACAAATGAGGACAATGGAAGCAATCAAAATCAACAAAAGAGCAATGATATGCAAGAGCTATAACAAGCCTCAGTTAGCTTAATGCAGTACACGTAGCAAGGTTTTTTTAAATAATAAATAAAAAGAAAACCGATATAGAAAAAGAATAGCGCACAATAGTGTTAGAGGCCTTTTTTGCTTGTTAATTGTATAATAAAAAGAAAACAAATAGATAGAATACAAAAAAAAAAAATAGAAAAGCTAGTGTTTGTTGTTTGTTTGTTTGTTTGTTTTAAGAATAGAATAGAATTAGAATAGAGAGTGCTAGAGTTAAGCCCCATTCACACTAGCAGCGGACGTGCTACTTGGCCGTCAGGTGTCAAGCATCGGCTTGGTGTGTCAGGGCAACTTTGGACCCAGACGTGAGCTGACCACGCAGTCTGCTTTCGTCGCCAGTAGTTCGTCGGCGTTGGTGTGTACCGGGCTTAAGGGAGTACCATCCTCAGGAAAGGTTGAGAGCAGCACATCTAATTCATCCAAGAAGTTACCTTGTGGTCCTGGGGGTCGATAAACTACAAAATGGATTTTAAAAGGGTGGGTAATAGTGACTGAACGTGATTCAAAGGAGCTGTTAATACTCAGAGAAGGTAAAGGAATAAATTTCCAATCATTAGAGATAAGCAGACCAGTACCTCCACCTCTTCCAGACAGACGAGGAGTGTGAGAAAATATTGGAGTGGGCTACAGGAGTAGCATTGTCCTCTGGTTTGATCCACGTCTCTGGCAGGGCCATGAGGTTTAGTCTTGAATGACTAGTAAAAGATGTAATGAAATCTGCTTTGTTGACAGCAGACTGACAATTCCAGAGACCAATAGAAAAAGAAAGTAGTGCATTAGCAGCCATAGGCAAAGTGCGCAGGTTGTTAGGACTGCGCTGCCTGTAGTGTGTGATGTGTGGTTTTAATGTGTGGTAGTAATAGTAGGGATATGGAAACACATAGTAAGTGTTGGTCATAAAATCTGAAACAGAAATGAAGCAAGGTGCAGAAAAGAGGATCAATCAAAAGCAATACTTATGTGTCCCTGCGTGGTAGAGTCGATGGTCTTTACACTCTTCGGTCTTCACACGACGGCTGCCGCGGTATACTAACCTTTTTTATACCCGTTTGACAAAACGGAAATTGAATTCAGCTGAACACACTTTAGTCTTTATATCACAACAAAAGGCTAAGCAAGCGCACAACACTGACAAGGTATGCGATACAGTACGAGACCAAACGCAACTTCAGCATATCTCGACACAGTAAACAAAACAACCGACCATACTTCATTGGACCATATATATTATTTGAGTTTTAGTTAAAAGTGTTACGAAAAAATCTTGATTAGTTTTAAAACTTGATTTTTGTATATTTTTTTAAACCCGATGGCTCACTATATACTAGGGTTATTACAGTTAATTAAAATAATAATAAAATAATTAACTGAAATAAATGTTAATTGAAAATAAAATATTTTTTTTAAATTCTATTTAAACTTTTTTTATTTCAAAATTAGTTGATGTACTGAAATAACTAAAACTGAAATGAAAATTAATAAAAACTATGTAGACATTAAAAAACTACAAAAAATGTCAAAAACAACAAAATTGCTCAAATTAAAATGTTAAATCTAAAAACTAATCGAAAATATTAATAAAAACTACAAAAGTATCTTAATTATATTCAAATAACACTACTAGAGAAATAATACACCCAAACTGAACATCTTAGCACTCATCTTTTTGAGACGCAGCTTCATAGGAGAGTAATTAGGATATTTCCAGACACAAACATCACTCTCATAGTGCACATGTCTGTTTAATCATTGATCTCCGATGAAACAAACATCTACCAGCATCGATACAATATGTTATGAATGTTAAAAAACGCAGTGGATAGAATTTCAATAAAAGATAGAAAAATATTAAGAAACTATAGAACATCACTTAAACTCTGCCTCATACAACAGCTGGTGAATTTTTAATTTGACGGCACTCTTCTTGGCGTAAGGCAGCCGTCGGAGATACGGCAGTAAACTAAACAAGAACATCTCGTCCTCCAAGTCCTCGTTGGCCTCCATCTGCCACTTCCTCTTGCGTCCCGAACCCTGCGATCCCGACGCTGAGTAGTGCGAGGATCCGTCCAGCAACCCGTGATCGCCCTCAAAGTCCTGCACTACATACGCCGAGTTCCCGTCCGCAGTCCTCTCCTCCTCCTTGTCCTCTTCGTCTCGGTCCTCCTCTGGCTCGTCGGTGGCCAGCGATCGGGACTGGATGAATGGCGTCAGGAATGACATCTGCCAGCTATACTTCCAGCTGCGGTGGGACGTTCCTGAGGCTCGCCGGCGCTGCTCCACACGCTTGTCTTTGATGAACATGTCCCGCAAGCTCTTCCATCTCCTGCGACAGTCCTCTTCTGCACACAGACACAAACACCGCTGAAGACATGCATGATATGATGCACACTCAACTCGAGCAGAAAAATGACATGACGTTTTGCAATTTACTGTTTTTAAGCATATGCATACTTAATGCACTTAACAATAATCAATAAACAGTGATTTTAGCATGTGCACACTTAATATTAATAACTTAAGGGCATTTTACAATAGTCAATAAATAATCATTTAAAAAAACAAATAATATAATTAACAATGCATTGTACAATAATCAATAAATAGAGATTTAAAGATGAGTATGTTTAAATAATAAAATAAACAATACATTTTATGATATGCAGGATTTAAGTATATGTATACTTAATCGAATTAAAAACAAATACTGCAATAATCAATCAATAGTAATTTAAACATATCTATATTTAATTCATAATATAATACATTTTACAATAATCAACAAATAGTGATTCATGCATATTGATCAATAATACATCTAAGTAATTTAAGCTTATCTATATTTAATAAAAATAAATAATTTTACAATAATCAATAAATAGTGATTTAATCAATGATAATTATTCATATAATTTTTTATATGTAAAATATACATCTATTTTGAATGCACATACATTTATATTTTAATTACTATAGGCCTAGTTAGTTATATTAGTTAAATATACATACATTTTACAATTATAAATTGTGAATTAAGCGTATTTAATTAATGACAAAATTAACAATAAATCTTAAAATTATCAATAAGTAGCAATTTAAGCACAAGTATATTTAATTTTGATACCATAAAAATGAAATATTGAACAATAATACTAATTTATTGCATGGAAAAAAAATATGTATGTCTAAAGCCAGTTTAGATCATAATTTACTATATGTAAAAGTGATTATGTAAAACTCTCCCAGCATATTAAAAACATATTCAGTAATGTATTTTGCAAATGATGTCTAAATTGGCCCAAGGCATGCACTCATTTATGATACAGCAGCAAAAAAAAAAAAAGTATGCATGCGTGTACATCATACTTTGCCAAAAAAAACTTAAACTTATTTTTCTCTTTATTTTTATTACACAAAACCAAATCTGACTGATGCATCTCTGGTTAAAATGATCGCTTTGTGCATCAAAATCAAATTCTGCAGTAACGCAGAGCACAAACTCAATCAACTTTCAATGAAATCAAATCCCACTTACTGTGCAGATCACCAAACTCAAAACAACTCATGTTTGCGTACAGTAAAGTGTCATATCTAGCCGATTAACCCATCCAATGCCTTTTCAACTCAAATACACGTTCTGTTAGTTCTATGATGAAACGGAAACAGCATTCGTTAGATATGAATTAAATCTTCAAATCTGGATTCCTGTTAGCCTACTCTGCAACAAGCTAACAGCACACAGCTAGCACTTTAGTGAGCAACAAACAACTTGAGAAACCGCAACTCTTACCAGGAATTTCAACTTGCAGACTCACGGCTCTCCATGCTTTGGCTTTTCTAGCAGCGTCTTTATATGAATTTATTGTAGAATTGTACAACTCAGGATAGTCGGACACCGCTGTTATTAACCTCTCCTCCATTGTTGTTAGCATTGGGCGGCAAGTGTTTCTAACCAACGAGACATGAGCGGCTCTTCCGGTAGGGGGCGCTCGGTGGCCCAGAAATCATAATTCTCATTGGGTTCTATTCAAATTTCAGCACGATTTTTTTCTTATTGAGCGGATTGTTTTAAAACAACGTATAATCTTTTAAATGTATTATTAATAAGAATTACTATGGGCTTCACAATTAGAAATCTACCATAGCGGATTCGCTATATTTTGATGTTAGAAATTCAGCTCTACTAATCAAACACGGCTGTGATTGGTTCATTTTGAAAAGCGCTGAGAAACGTTACACGTACCACGTGACAAATCCGCACGCCGCTAGCGGTCACGAGGGTAAACTACAGTTAAGAAACTGCACCGAGACACTTTAATGAAATTAAAGTTATTTAAAATTGTAGAAATACGATTTAGAACCATGGTACGTGACCAGTCAGAAATAACAGACCCCGCCCGTTTTAGATCAATACTTCATAATGCCACTGTAGCCGCTTGATCTATTTAAAAAAAATAATAGTAGCAGCGAGACATCTGCGCATGCGCAGCCTTCAGCCTAAAATTGAACAAGTGCTGCTCAACTTTAAACAGAGGTGTAAAGAGTAAACCATACTTGAGTAAAAGTACAGATACCTTACAGTGAAAATTACTCTGTCACCAATTCCAACTTGAGTAAAAGTATTACAGTATCTGATTTTAACAGTACTAAGTATTTTACTTATACTAAATATAGGCTCAAAGATGCACTAGTCAAAGAGACATGCCAATCAAAAACTGTAACGTTGTGGAGAAGCTGGGGAAACATGCAGAGGCGAGGATCTGAGTGCAGATATTTCATGGAAAACTAGAAAAAACAATAAGCCAAAAGCCAAAGAGAACAGAACAGAATGACGGGCAAACAGACAACATTACATTTAACAACTCACAAAGAACTAAAGAAACACTAGGGCTGTATATGCAGTATACAGCAGGCTAACAAGCTGAACAAGATAAGATACAAACTGTCTACAAGCACCACGGGAGACAGGAAGTGACATAAAAGTCCAAGACAAGGCACAGAAAATGCAACAAAAACAAGAAAGAGCTGATTTGTGAGGAGAGCAATCACGCTTATTTTCAGAAACCTTCTTGCACTGGATGGGCTAGTTTCGGCCTCATTGCCAGCTGTAGTCATGTCCTCATCTCATTTATAAAACACCTGTGATTCACAACTACTGGCTTAGATGCTCACATTCACATAAAGTAGCCTTGTTGACAAGTTTGGGTAAGGGCAAAATGCACAAGATATAGTACTTTCATTGCCCTGTAGTTGTCAATATCACATATTTTGTAGCATAAATAAACTGCTACAGAAAATCTAGGTGCCATGCAAAATGTAGTGTGTAACTGCAACACTCGTTACAAATGTAGTGGAGTAAAGAGTACAGATACTCATTTAAAAATGTAATAAAGTAGAGAGTAAAAGATGCTAATATCTTTGATACTCAGTACAACTACAAAGTACCCGAAAAGATACATAAGCACAGTAATTAGTTACATTTACTCAAGTACTTTACACCTCTGTAAAGGTGATGCTCTTAATAATTTAATATTAATCTTGATGCTTAATAATTGAGTCCAAACGAATACAAGTTCATCCATCAGACTTTATTTAACCAACAGCATCTTTGAATGCTTTTTATTTAAAAGCGGAGAGCATAGCATTTGGGCTGCACCCAAACCACAAAACCAACAGGGGATGGAGACTTAATCTAAAACTTTCAAATTACTCACAGCTCATATCTCCATCTTGGAGTTACTAGAATATCAAAAAATTAATAAAATAAATAAATTTAATAAATTAAATAAATTTAAAAAAAAATCAACAAAAAACAAGACAAGCATGTTTGCAATGTAGTCCACTATATTGAAATGACAGACAAATTTGTCCATGTTTACCAAAAATGTGGTTGTGAGTTTTGAAAATTTAGGGTTATAGAATTCATTATTACAACAGAACCAAATGTGAACGCAACACATTTAGCAGTCTAAAACAGGAAACAGGCAACCCTATTCTGCTGTTGCGTGAACATAGCCATTGCTTGTGATTTAGGGGTACTACCCTTGTTGGAAAAAAACAGCATATTCTGGTTAAGTGTGTTTTAAAGCATGGCAGCTGGTTTGAGCTGGACCTTAGTTGGTCATGCTCTATTTTAAACTGGTTATGAGCTGGTTTAAGATGGCCCTAAGCAACTCCTGCTCAGGACCAGCTTACTTTCTTAGCATTCTGATTAGAAATGAACATATTAAATTGGAGATTAAAAAAGGCTCAAGGCAAAAGGTGCAAACAGGTATTGCTGAACAATGGCAAGGAAGAGCTCTAACTATGCCCAGTAATGGATGCTCTGAAGAGTCCTCTTAAAGTTCAAAAATAAATCCATTTCCTCTAGTGCTATTACTGAGATATCTGTAGGGAATGATTATGAAGATGGTCAAATTCAAGTCGGAAGGACCAGGAAAGCTAAATGAGGAAGAAATGAGCAACATTTCTGACTTGGGCCTCGTGGACTCTTTGTGACCTGCCAACTACTTGCGCTTCAAGTCGTGTTTGAATAAGAGGCCTTCTGCATTGCGGGAAGAGAGGTGAGGCACTGTGCTGCCAGAAGGACTCAGCTCTGATGCCACAGTGGCATCATGGGTTGAGCTGATGAGAGCAGGGGCAAACACAAATGTTCAAAAGGGGCTACAGAAAAGAAAAAGGGCCCCAGTGAGGAGAAACTTCCAGGCTGGCTTGCGGTGTTTGTTTCTGGGCTTTGTGTGGAGAGGCCCATGATGAGTAGTGTTGCGTA
>JAUZSZ010000134.1:27225862-27239167 GCA_034780575.1 Labeobarbus marequensis
ATCTTGTTAATGTTGCTAATGTATGTAAACAACCAGTCAAAAATCTGCAATCTTAATGGTTTTTAAAAAAAAAAAAAAAAATGTTTTTCTGGTCACCAAGGATACATTTGTTTATTTCAAAATTACAGTACAAAACAATATTGTAAGAAAAAGAATTTTAAAATAAGTTTTCATACACTTTTTCTAATACACTTTAAAATGTATTTCATTTCTGTGAGGCAAAGCTGAAATTTTCAGTAGCCTTTACTCCAGTCTTCAGTGTCACATGATCATTCTCAGATACTGATTTGCTGCTGAAGAAACATTTCTTCTTATTATCAATCAGCGCATTTACATGCACCTAATCACATTATTGCCACTGACCAAAGTGTGCATGTGCCGTACATGAATGATGTGACACACCTGCGGGGGTGCGTTTCCCAAAATCATCTTTAGCTAACTATGGTCGTTAGTTCCACTGAACTCTATGGAATTTGTGACCATAGTTGCTTTTGGGAAACGCACACTAGATTAGAAATGATGGGGAAGAAAGCTTTGCATTTCTGGTAGAGCCAAAACACTAAACTTTGTTAGCACAACTTCCTGCCACCAGCCTCTGTTCCTTACCCTCATCCAGCGCAGGCAAACCCAGCTGAAGTGGCATCACATTGCTATGGTGCCAAAAAAGCATGGTATACAACCATACAAAAGTGTTTGCATTAGACATAAATTAAATCAGCGGCCAGTAACACACCTACTATTTCTGAGTCCATCATTTGTGCTGTGCAGTGGGGTAACGTAAATAATGGCAGTAAAAAAATAACCACAATAAGAAAAATGGAAATTGCATGTAAACTGGAGTGAAGAGCTTTGCTTACTCTGATTATTGGAAATAATCACATTATTTGTGCAAAAAAATCTGCACATATAAACAGTGTTGGAAACAGTTGTGCTACTTAATATTTCTATGTAAATCGTGAATTTTACACAGAAATAAATTATACTTTAAAATATATTTCAAACTTTTGACCAGCTGTGAACATTGCTAAATTTAAATGAAAACACAACATGTAATAAACAATAATAACTTACATTCTGATGATTTCTTCCTTCCCTCACTGCTGTCTTCTTTAGTCGTTCCAGACTTCCTTATTTTTCATCTTTCCATTGAATCTACACAAAAATAAACAAAAAAATAATAACTAAATCATTTTATAGACAATTTGGATATGTCACCTGAGATTTTTTTTGATGGTAGCCACAAACTATGAAGCTTCCTTTTGAAATATTAAGTAGTTCTCCAGCTTCTAAAGGAAAGGCAGATTCTGGGGCCATACTACTAGGTGTCCTAACTAAACATTTAAAAACGACTAGGAGTTCGGGAGGCATAAAGGCAGTGGTTCACAATTGACCTATCGGTAAGCCCCACACCCCTTAGTTGCTGTTGCTCCCTCGGACAAACAAACTGAGTTGATCACTCTACCGACTTTAAACAGGTGTAGCAGTCATTTTTTTGTCCGATTCCAAAAAAATCATACATCATTTTGAAGGTCTTTTAATTGAGAATGTGAAAATAAAAATTACTAATTTTTCAAATTTGGTCGACTTGTTTTGTCAGCACAGGTCGCATTATTCTCGGAAGGAAGCACGTGTGGAGGAGCTAAATGACAACACGCATACGCGACCTGATCTGATGGTATGACTTTCAGATGGTATGGCAAGTGTAAACACATGAATCTGATATGGGTCACAATTGAAAGAACGTGTAAATGCACAGCCAAAAAAATCAGATATAGGCAACAAATCGGAATTGAGCATCAAGACCTGGTGTGTAAACGCAGCCTAAGGGTTGAACCAGCCAGCAACAAAGCAAAGTCAATATATTGCTCAAGAGTCCTGTGAGGGGTATGGTGATGCATGAGGTAATTAAAAGAATCATTAAGTCCATGTTGAAAAATGTCCTTTAAAGCCACATCATTATAATCCAACAAATGGCACAGTCCACAAAAGTTGGCAACATAGTCCTCTGTGGCCCTATCGCCTTGAAGGCAGAGGAGGCTAACTGCTGGATCCATGCTGCCCTTAAAAAGGCAAAGTGCAGTAACTACGCAAACACTGAAACTGAGAAAAATGCCTTTAAAGTTTTTACATCAGCCAGTCAAACATGTTGTGGGTAGATTAGTGGCAATGCATTAATTTAAAGCCTTTTTAGGATGAAATTTTTTATAAATAAAATCCATGACCACTGAAGTGACCTTTGACCACCAAAATTCAGATACTGCACTCTGCCTTTGGATGACCTTACACAACTAAAAACACTATTGCGGGTTAGGAATGATTCCGCCTCTAGTTGGTTAGATATTGAATCCTCCTTTTCACAATTTTCTTTAAGAACTCTTCTTTTTGTTAAGAGCTTTCAAAACATAAAAGAGAGATATGATAATCCAATAATAGTTAATACTCTGAAAGCATGGAGATCAGTCTGTAGTCTTGAAGGTAGATCTAAATTGACCTTTCTTTACCCCAATATTACACAACCCTGATTTCACCCCAGGAATTTTGGATGATGGTTTTAAACGTTGGTGTAGTTTGGGACTTATCACTCTTGGGGATATGTTTTCAGATAATAAATTAATGTAATTTGAGGAGTTAACTCAGAAGTACCAGTTGTTCAAATATGATTTTTTTTTTTTATTCCTCCAATTGAGACATTATATTACTAAAAACACAACACTTGTTATTAAATGTGAGATATCTTCTGTTGAGAGGTTATTATTTTTATCATCGGGAAAAATGTCTTTGGGTAGATTTTATGGTGCTATGTATTCAATTTCTTCTGCTGATACACAGAGAATTAAAACTAAATGGGAGGAAGAGTTAGCTACTGATATTGATGATGAAACATGGGATGACATTTGGTCTTATGCTAAGAAAATATCTGTTTGTTCACGTACAAGAGAAATACAACTTAAAATCATACATAGGCTCCATATTTCTCCTAACCGCAGGCATTTTTTAACCCCTCTATATCACCTATGTGTGTAAAATGTAAAATTGAAGTAGGTACTTTAACACGTTGTCTGTGGTCATGTAACAGACTGCAAAGGTATTGGTTTTTGGTGCTGGGGGAAATGGAAAAGATCTTTAACATGCAGTTGGATTTTGACAGTCTCATTGGAATTGGGTATACCTAATAAATGCATTGTTTCATCTGTTAACAAGAAATTGTATAATATTCTCTCCTTTGCTGCCAGAAAATATATTTTTCTTGGATTAGTGATAAATCTCCATCACCTAAAGGTTGGCATAAGATCATTTTTGAGCTGATTCCCCTGGAGCGTCTTACTTATGTGTTACATCAAAAAACAGGTCAGTTTTATAAAGTCTGGACTCCATATCTGGACTATATGGAACATCATCTTCGCCCTATTATACTACAAGGAATATTGTGTAATTCTCTGGACATTTAACTTTTCTGCTGTATTCAATTTTTCTTTCTTTTTCTAATCTGTTATATATGGGGTAGTCCTGTTTTATGTAAAAATCTGAGCTATTTGTGTTTTTTTTGTGTGTGTGGTTTTTTTTGTTTGTTTGTTTTGAGTGAAGTCTTATTTTTGTATAACAGTGAAAATTATTATTAAAAAAAAAAAAAAAAAAGTGGAACTATTTTGAACTTCTCACAACATCAAATGCATCTTTCTGCATGTGTATGGCTCTAGCAGCTGAAGATGCAACTTCTCTGAGCGGAACGCTAAAGCACATCATAGAATATTTTCTATTTTCCCTTTTTTATCATAGAATATTTTAAATCACAGAATCCTGTCACTGACCAACCAATCATTCCAGAGAGAAGTGACACATGTAACTTACTTCTCCTTTCCGGCCAGTCGTGAGGCAAACTTTGTGTACCAGATGGCAACATTAAAGGCCATAGACACCAGCTCAAAAACCGCATCCTGCTGGGCACTGAAAAACACAAATCATAATTCATTCCCATCAAACCCTGCTATTCTAGTTCAAATTCAATTGTCACTTTCATAAAAGCTCATCAAATTAGATCAGTGTCAACATGCTGCATAAGATGCATTCACCTTAAAAAAATGAACTAAATTACACAAGATTTACAGAAAATACATGTGCATTTAAAGTGAGGATGAATTTAGTTTGTTCAGAGCACAATGTGTTTTGTGTGAATAATTATTAGCTTGATAAGTATAATAAATAATGCATTTCAGTGTTTTCTTCTAAAAAATGTTAGCTAACACTTACATGTAGCCTTTATGTATAATGCATTATAAAGTAATTCTAAATGTACATTGTGAAGACTCCTCCAGATTATAATTATAATTTTCATAAAGTGTAACCAAAGTTAAATTGCAGATTATATTTGAAATTAGTTGTCATGTGTTTTGATGGCTTATTAAGTGTAACAATGAATAAATAATTATTATAATGTACTTTAACTGTGGTTACAATTATTTATGAGGTCATGCAATGCACTATGAGGTGCATTACAAGGCATAATTAATGCATTAAAATACTTTTATAAACCATTTATAAAGCCTTCACGTATTACTAAATTTTGTTTACTTTTTTCACCAGTTGATGAAATTTTTGGGTCCCAAAAAAGGAAAGCAGTTGAAAACCACTGTACTAAACCACAAAACCACATTGTGTATTATTTCCGGCTCTTTCTGAGTTACCTTGCAATATTTCCCTGTAAAGTGTCAGTCCATTTGAAGTTCTGGATGAACCGGAGCTTGCTCTCTTGTGTGGTTCCATCCAGCGGCAAAATGAATCCTATAACAACAACAACAAAAAACAACATGCCTCTGAGCAGAATACATGCAAATTAATAAAAAAAACAGCCTGAGCAACACAGAAATGTTTGATCAGAGAGGAAGAATAATAGTGCACAAACCCTGTAAAAGAGCAAAATATTCATCACTGGATTTCTTCATGATCTCTGGGGTACATGTGGCGTCTGTGAACATGTCCAGCAGTCGGGCGCGTGTCGTTCTCAAGTCACTGAGACACAGATTTAACATTTATATCAAAAAATGATCATACACATACAGTAAGGTGACCATATGTCCTCTTTTTCCACTCTAAATTGCCTGAAATATCTGTGTTTTGGCTTTGTTTTCCTACAGTCCTCATATACAGAGATTACATGTAATCTGGATTATGTAATCAGATTCCGAAAATTAAGTAATTGTAATTTTTTATTGATTACATATATTCACACAATTTATTGATTTTTTTTTTCTTTTAAATGCCTACATGACACGCAGGTAAACAAAGCATTTCGTGTTTTATTTTGATATTTTAAAATATTTTAATTTTACATTTTTATGACTTAATTATTATCTTTTCATTAAATTCACAAACCCCCTGCAGTTCCTTCACGAACCCCAGTTTGGGAAACCATGATATAATGCTGCAATATAATGCTTAAATCGCTTTATTTTGTTAATAACAAAAAATGGAATATATTTCCTATGCATTTTAATATCAGTATGGTACAATATTTAAATCAATGTGATAAATGTTACGTTAAAGTTATGCGAGCTATGTTAAAAAGTGATCTAAAAGCTATCAAACAGTACTCTGATTATATTACCAAGGCTTAAGCTAGTCCCAGGCTAAAATGCATTTTTGAGCTGTCTCAACTGAAAATATCTTGCTCTGACATATCTTAAAATATGTCAGTGTCTTTGTTCTGTGTCAAGATGCACACCTTAATGTTTTCTTCAAAGGCATTTTTGTAAAAGTTGCTTAAATATCTAAATTTAACTAAGGCCTAGTCCTGGCTTAAATTTGTGAAACTGGGGCTAAATGTGTAACGTAATGGATTAGCCTATGTTACGAACTACAATTTCTGTCATGTAATTTGAAATCAGTAACAGACTACAATTTGCAAGTAATCTACCTAGCTCTGATTATATGTACACGTATCTGCATTGTTCTCCTGTAGATCCCACCTTCTCGCATGCCATAATTGGTTGATTATGCACAATGCCTGGGCGCTATTGGTCAAACTACTTTTCAGAAAGTATGAAAACAACAGAAAAACAAAACAAGCCAAATCTTGGACATTTTAGACAATTTAGAAATCCCAGCCAGGAAAGAGCACGCAGGGGCATCCTAAAACACACTGAATCGCAGAATGAAATCCTCACTTGCAGATCTTATTGGCAGCGGGACTGGACGCCACACCGTACAGGTTAAAGGACACAGGTGCTGTGGCTTTCAGAGGGTTTCGATGGAACCAGTGAGTCATGGTGAGAGGATACCTGAACGAGAAGAAAGATGCTATTATCAGTTTCAGTTCATTTCAATATTTGATCTTAAGGACATTTTATTTGCTGTTGTACAATCACCACCAAATATCCAGTGTAAAATCTGGATCCTGACCATCTGAGAACCACTTGAGAAACAGAAACACATCCAGTTGACTAGAAATTATACGATTTTCTATATAACCGAGTCTCTTCACAGATGCTATTAACACTGATATTTTCAGTGCTTGTAAGAGACAGACAAGTTATAAGCGACTAAATGACTGAGCTCATTACACATCTATTAATACGCAGTGAATTTTCCTATTAAGAAGAAATATTATTTACAAAAGAACACTTTAGAGATCCGATGAAAAGATTAAAGTACAGTTTATCGGTTCTGTGTGTCATTTGATAAGGCAGGTCCATTTCTAACATCTCGGCCTTTTTTATCATGAGTAAAAACAGATATAGATCCAACACACTGGCTAAAACTACCCACGGTCGATGCTTTATCGTCTACAAATGAAAACACACTGATCTGTGATCTTAATGTTGCTCACAATCCGATTAAAACCTGAGAGAAATCAAGTCGGAGACTCGCTATTCAACAGCAGTAACACCCTCAAATCTCACAGCAGACTCTTAACGCTTGTTTTAAATAAAATAGATACGTCTTTATACCAGAAATGTGTCAGAAGTTTGTTGTTTTAATCGAAGAGACTTCAAAGACGTAGATCAGGAAACGCCAAAACAATGAACGCTCTTCCTGTATGACGTATTTCAGGCGGTGACGTCATGTACACGCCCATTGGTTTAAAACTCCAGTTTACGTAATTATTTTGATGCGTGTTTTGGTAGCGTTTTATCACTGGTTGTACTTGTACATTATCATTTTTGTTTCTTTACGAAAAAAAAAAATTGTTTCTAATTTGAATATGCAGTCTAAAGAAAACGGATGCAAATTTTACTTTGCAAACAACTTACATAAGTCAGAATGACTTGGTGAGAGAAAGAAAAACCCAAGGCCCTTTTAATAATTTCTATAGTCTTTGGAAAAACAGCCATATATAAAAAAAAAAAAAAACACCTATAGCCTAACCAATTAACCAACTCACTTATCTTACGGTATAGCTTTCATTTAAATTTTATATAGTTTAATTTTTTTGTGTGTTTTTGTTGTTTTTACTTGTTTTTCTTTTTAAATATGTCCATATAGTTGTATGTTTTAGTTTAATTCATTTCAGTCATTATATTCTACTTCAAACTAAATCACAATGAGAAACGTTGCCTGAAATAAAATATTTTACTTCATTTAATACATTTAAGATACTAAAAAGCTTCACATTACATTACAAGATTTATTTTCTGTAATAAAAGTCAACATTTATGTTTTATTAAAGCATTGGATGTGCTCATGATCAATGTGATACAAGTATCAATGTGTCATTGGATATGAAATTAATCACATTATTAAGACAAGAAAATGTTATTTATCAAGAGCGTACAATTTAGTAGGGATGCTAGGGACATCCTGACAATGTCTAGTGACTAATTGTCCCTAGCAATGGTTTTTAATCAAACAATTAAATATATGTAGGCTATATGTAACCACTGTTGTTGTAATTTTGGCCACATCTAAAATTAGTCGTACCATTGGTATTGCCTGAGAAGTTAAAGTAAATATGCTAGAAAAGTACGGCTTTGAAACAAAGCTTTTCCAAACTCCAAATCAGTTAAACCATTGTGTTGCAAAATGATTCACTGTTTCGAAGCGCTCCAATCAGATCACATCGCAACTCATTTGATTCTGATCGAGACTTCAAAGCGCATATCACGAATTATCTGATTCAGATCAGGACTTCAAAGCGCATATCACGAATTATCTGATTCAGATCAGGACTTCAAAGCACATATCACAAATGATCTGATTCAGATCGGGACTTCGGAGCGCATATCACAAATTATCTGATTCAGATCGGGACTTCAAAGCGCATATCACAAATTATCTGATTCAGATCGGGACTTCGGAGCGCATATCACAAATTATCTGATTCAGATCGGGACTTCGGAGCACGTATCACGAATCATTCGATTTAGATCGGACTTCAAAGAGGGTTAGCGAATCTTTTGATTCATATTGGAACTTCGTAGCAGGTTCGTGAATCATTTTGTGAATTGAAAGATTCGTTATACATGCTCCGATGTCCCGATCTGAAATGATGGTTCACGAATCATTATTTAGATCGGGATTTCGGAGTGCGAATCATTAGATTGGGATTTTGGAGTGGCTTTGTGAATAATTTGATTCAGATCGGGACTTCGGTGTGTGAATCATTTGATTTAGATCAGATCTTCGGAGTGGGTTCATGAATCTTTTGATTCAAGCCATAACTTCAGAGGGCGTGTCACGAATCATTTGATTTCGATCGGAACATGTATCGCAAATCTTTACCGTTTTACTACAAATACCATGTTTAATGCTTAGTGTAGAAAAACCATAATTAATTTGTTTTTACTATGGTGTTTTTTTTTTTTTTTAGTAAAACCATGGTTAATTTTCAAAAGGAATGTGTTGCCAGTTTAATAAAAAAGTAACAAATTTACAACTTAAGAGGACAAATAGGATGAATATAGAAATACAGTTTTGATTTCTTTACGATTAACAGAGCTTCGGATAGTTTCCATATACTTGTTAATATTTGATATCGGTTTTATTTCCTATTTGGGTTTGTGTGTATGCTTTATTTTTTAAGAGTAATTGTTTTTCCAAGCCATTGTTAGATGCCCGAGTTTCCTAATTATAACTATGCAAAGATTTGATTTCAAAGCTACTAAACTATTTCTTGCTATGATTTTAAATCTGTATTTAACCTCAGAATGATCTCAAAGCAAGTCTGATTATGTGGTGTTTGAGGTTTAAAATTAAATTATTATATATTATAAATGAAAGTCTGACAGTAATCAGTGTTGAATAATACTGTAAGGTTAACCCTGCCTGGTTTACATGTTTGAAAATGATTAACAGTTAAAAACATTAGAAATGTAGAAAAATAATCAAATGTAATCGGTTGCATTACTTTAATAAAATAGTTGAAATAGTTACACTACTTATTACATTTCAGATAGTTTAACTTGTAATATGTAAGCTATTACATTTTCAACCGTTCGTATCACTCTCGCGTCTTTTTTTCTTGAACTCGTATTCGGACTTTTAATTTGAAAGACTTCCGGCGCAGTCGCAGGTAGTTCGGTTGCACTCGCATCAGGCCTGTGTCAGTGTGTAGCGATGCCACCGGAGCATCCGGAGCCCAGTGCGTTTCCCCGGCGGTGCGCAACAATGCGGAGCTGGAGATAAAACTTCACCAGTATGTCAGAGCCCTGAGCTTTCGCGCAACTTTAACCCGAGATGTCGTCAGATGTCACCAAAACCGTCCAGAAATGGCACGCGAGTTTTAAAAAGGGCACGGATTTTGATTCATGGGGGCAGCTGGTGGAAGCCATCGATGAATATCAAATGTAAGTTGCGCATTTTTGATCAAAATAATATATATATATATATATATTTGTCGATCTCTGGAGCAAAGTTGGTTACATGACAAGCGATGTCTTTATATTTGCACAAAGTTGCAATTAATTTCCCGTCACAGTACTTTATTTGGCGTGTTCTTGCATTGCTCGATTTGATGCATGAGATGCGGTGAGTGAATAAATAAGTGTTGAGTGTTTGACAGCCTGTCTGCATTATGTCGCGCGCCACACCCTCCAGCGCCGGGTGGAGTTTCACTGTCTCAGTCTGAACTCGTGCCATTTAGGTCAGTGACAAGAGTCACTGTTCCTGTGCTTCACGATCTACTTGTGCATTTTATTCATGGATTTAATGTGCATTTCTTTCTGGAACACGGTGTCAATAACTGCATTAAGGACTCTTATGATTTATTCTCTTACAGTGCATTTCATCTCTTAGCTGGACTACGAATGTGTCTATAAACAAAGTTATCATTAGACATTAAATCATTTGTAACCAGTTATTGTGATGTTTTCTTCAGACTCGCAAGGCAACTTCAGAAAGAAGTGCAGTCGTCAAACTCGCATGATTTCACAGAGGAACAGAAGGTATGTATGTTCCTCGTGATGATGACTGACAGCTGTCAATCACTTTTTGATGCTTAACACCACAGCAAATGCAATTCCAAATATTTTCAATTATATTTATTATTAAGATATTTGTTCTTTTTGCTGTTGTCTACGGTCTGGTTCTGTTATCTCACACAAAATTAATTTTATTTAAATATTTTCCAGAAAACCCTGGGAAAGTTTGCAACATGCCTTGAAATGCGAAGTGCAGCCTTACAGGTTAGTGCTGTTATGAAATGAGTCTTAATGATCACCAGACAAGAGTTAATTCCAGTTAATTTATTTATTTATTTATTGCAGGGACAATGCATATTAATAAACACTTCTGTCAACATGCCAGAGTTAGCCAGAAGGCTATTTTTCACTTGCAGTCCCTAGACAGATGTAAAAGTCACCCTAAAAGTATTTAGATAACAATTACAATACATGTAGTAAAAAGTACTATTAAGCTAAGATGTACAATAGAAACACAACATAACCAAGTTAAAGATATTGTTGAAACTGTCCCACCTGCAAAGTATTTATCGTCTCACATTGTCAATACACAGATCATCAGTGCTCTTTAAAGTAACTTGAATCTGTGATTCTGGTGTCTATCCTTGTCAGTGCACACAATCTCAAGAGGAGTTCAAGTTAGAAGACCTGAAAAAACTGGAGCCCAGTATGTACATTATCATACCTTCTGTATCATATTTAATAAAAGAATTTAAATGCATCCTCTAAATTATCAACTCCATGCCTTCTGTCGTCTTTTTTTAGTAAAAGATCTTTTAGTGTAATTGTACAAACATCCACTTTTAGCTTGTGCTTCACGTGTCTTTTTGCGGTAAAATCTTTACCGACTTTATTATAAAGTAAACATGAGAATAACTTTTATATTTCAAGATGAACTGGACTGAGTTTATATAATCACTGCTATTCTTCTGTTTCTCCACAGTTATTAAGAACATTCTGACTTACAACAAAGATTTCCCTTTTGATGTCCAACCAGTGCCTTTGAGGTAGTTCTTTAATGTTTATTTATAGAACGCATAGTTTTGGTCCTGGATGCTGATTGGTCAATCCAGTATTCCAATTATAAAGAGTGTTGTTAGGCATGATTATATGTACAATATTATATCTCATGTTTTTGTAGATACTTACTGTACTAATATACTTTGTTTCTATAGAATCCCTTGTTGTTTCACAGATTTTAGCAAATGTTTTTTTTTCCTGCTGCATGACTAATGATTGATTCTGGGTGTTTTTAGGAAGATTCTTGCCCCAGGTGAGGAGGAGAACCTCGAGCTTGAGGAGGAGCTGGACGCCGGGACTGGAGCAGGTTTAACACCATCATTCCCTTCAAGGGTTCCAGGTGATTCACTTCATAGTGCACGACGTTCAGTATTTATGCACTTCTTGTAATCATTCTGCTAAGGCCTTAAATTAGATTTTTCAACCTTAAAAAAAAAAAATCAGGCAGATAACACTCACATTTTCTTCAGAAATTGGTCTAGCTTTGTTCAGTGTCATTTTAGTATCATCGATATACCGCATTAGTTTGTTAATATTTTGAATTAGATTTTCTCTTTTAATTTTAATTAGTTTTCATTTTGTTGTGTTTGTCATTTTTATTCATTTACTTTTTAAATATGTCCATGTAGTTTTATGTTTTAGGTCATTTAAGTTATTTCATTACTTTGACTTCAAGCTAAATAAAAAATATTGCCTTGGCAATTACACTGAATTGAAATGTTATTTATTTTAAAATATTTATTTGTTAGTATTTAAGTAATGCACTGCATAAATGATTTTCTTACTCAGCATTTTTGTCTTGTTTTATACCTAAACATTCTTAAATCAACAAAGATTTACATGAGAAGCAAAATGAATCATTAAGATATTAAGTTTTGTTTTCTGAAAATTGTATCAAAACGGAGTTGTTGTTTTTTTTTAATGAGAATATTTTTTGTAATGAAAATATCTGCCAATGGGGCAAGAAAAATAGTTTTTTTCCCTTTAAATTAGATAGTTTCTTACCACATTGGCAGATATTATTCTTGTTTTAATCAAAAACCTAACAACATTTTAACAAAAGGATTTCTCAGAAAACAAGACTTGATATCTTAAGTAATTTTTTTTTTCATTTTTAATAAAAAGTAATATTTTGCACTGATTTTTTTCAATTGTTTTAGTTTAACAATAATAGCCCAAGATCTGTAATATTATATTTAATATAAGTAAACAGTAGATGAACTTGTAAAATTTTTAAAAAGTGCCTGTTGATCCATTTTCTTTATCAACAAGCAAACAAATCTTCATTTATAGTTTGACGTCTTTGACAGGTACACTGTTGCCACGGTTACCCTCTGAGCCTGGAATGACTTTGCTCACGCTGACGATAGAGAAGATCGGTCTGAAAGACGCAGGACAGTGCATTGACCCGTACATTACAGTCAGTGTTAAAGGTAGAGCTCAGCAGCGCTTGTTAACCACATATCAGATATGTCTTAACATTCTTGTTACATATTTATCTTCCCTTTTCACTATCCAGATCTGAACGGTATAGACTTGAACCCGGTTCAGGAAACGCCAGTGGCCACACGGAAGGAGGACACATATATTCATTTTAGCGTGGATGTAGAAATCCAGAAACATCTAGAAAAACTACCAAAAGGTCTCACTTTGCTCTTATAGGAATAGTTCACCCAAAAATGACAATTTGCTCCATCCAAGATGTAGATGAGTTTATTTCTTCATCAGATTTGGAGAAATGTAGCATTCTTTCACTTGCTCAGCAGTGGATGCTCTGCAGTGAATGGGTGCCGTCAGAATGAGAGTCCAAACAGCTTATAAAAACATCACAATAATCCACACCACTCCAGTCCATCAGTTAACATCTGGAGAAGACAAAAGCTGAAACAAATCC
>JAUZSZ010000134.1:27316755-27327105 GCA_034780575.1 Labeobarbus marequensis
AAGACAGCGCTAATGCAACATGCAACGCTGCAGACGAGCATCTCTTTAGCAAGCAGACGCACAAACTTGAAAGTAATGAAACTGAAAGTAAGACGCAGACGGTTAACACAATCATCTTCATTAAAAGTAGTAAGACAGACTTCTCGTTCCAGTGCTGATGCCGCGCGCTCTCCTATTGCGATCTTGAAATGAGCTGATAATTAATAAAATGCAGCACTTATCTTTTGATTTCGTTGACATGAACTTAAATTTAAATATAGCACGGGAATTGAAGATCGGATTTATATCTGTTTTGCGACGACACATTTATGTGGCCAAGTGTAAATGGAAATAATTTGACAAATCAGATAGATATCCAATCAGCGGAAACGCATGAAATGACCAGTTGTAAACAGGCCCTAAGTTTTGCTGGTGTAGATTATGAAGTGAAGTGTTTGTGTTTATGCAGGCGGCGTGACGCGGATGACGGTGTCTCTGGTGGTCATCATGTTCGAGCTGACCGGCGGTCTGGAGTACATCGTTCCTCTGATGGCGGCCGCCGTCACCAGTAAATGGGTGGCCGATGCTTTCGGTAAGGAGGGCATTTACGAAGCTCACATCCAGCTCAACGGTTACCCGTACCTGGACCAGGACGAGTTCACACACCGCACGCTGGCCACCGACGTGATGCGACCGCGCCGCAACGAGCCGCCGCTGGCCGTCCTGACACAGGACAGCACCACGGTGGAGGACGTGGAGACGCTCATCAAAGACACAGACTACAACGGCTTCCCTGTGGTCGTCTCGCGCGAGTCCGAGAGGCTCATCGGCTTCGTGCAGAGACGCGACCTCATCCTGGCCGTCAGTAAGACAAGAATGTCTCAGATTAAGTGATTGAGGTGTTTTGTTGTTGGATGTAATAATGAACAAAGCAGCCGTCATTTACTCCCGACATCTGAGCTACTGAAGACGCAGTGGATTACTTTTGTTTTTGAAGGGAATGCGCCGATCCCCGATCTACCTAAGTGTGTTTGTTTGCGCAAAATATTTGTGATCCAGCTTCACCTACAGAAGAAGTGATTATAAGTTCTTTCAATGCGAATTGCCTTTCCTAATAACGTCTCTCAGAGCACAGATTGTCAACCCACAGAAGGAGAGGGGCGGGGTCAGCAGAGCTCATTAGCATTTAAAGGGACATGCACTAAAATGGCTTGCTGTAAACAGAGCCATCGAGAAATTTTTACCAACATATGTTATAGACTTTTAATTAAGATCCTAAAGAATCATATCAACTTATGAAAAATGGGCATCTGATGACCCCTTTAAATGCATGAATGTTTCACCAGTCATTATTACATATTCGGGTCTTTAGTGACCCGGACCTATATGTCCAGCATGGATTGATCTCTAACTGATGCAATAGCAAAAAAAAACTCTCTTGATATTTTAAGAACAGTTACAGAAGAATAAAATAAAGCATATTTTGTTACCTTTTGAAACTTCAGTCATCGTCAGAGCGCACTTGCGATCTCTACCATATTTTCAAACCTTTTCAATGGCTTCAAAATCAATATTTTAATCACTGGCAGCTTATTCACCACATCCACCATCAAATGATTTATATTTCATTGCGTACAGTAATTGCTCTGCAGTAAAGCCATTCAAACAAATTAAAATTTGCAGCAAAAAAAATAAAAATACAGCAGTAATAATTGCTATTTATAATCTGTGTTCATTCAACTAATTATCTGCACTACTTTGCAAAATGTTTTCAATAATTAAGATTTTTTAATGTTTTAGTCTCTACTGCTCACCAAGACTGCATTTATTATTTTATTACATGAAATATATTGAATTATATATATTATTTTTACTATTATAATTATATATAATTATATATAATGGTTCTTTTGTAATAAATGGTAATAATATTTCAGTGTTGTTGTTACTGTATTTTTGGTTTAATTACCGTAATCATTGAATATGTTTTAATTGATTCATTGAGAGTTTCCAACATTTCCAGCGCTTCTCATGAAAACTACTTTAATGACACAAATCAAAAAATTCTATATCATACATTGTTATCATTGCAGATATGTGGTGAAAATTCAGTCCAAGTATGAAATGCTGTATTATGTGCCTCTGTGTTTCTCAGAGAATGCGCGTCAGAAGCAGGACGGGGTCGTCAGTAACTCTGTGGTGTATTTCACTGAAGATGCTCCGCAGATTCCCGCCTCGAACCCGCAGCCGCTCAAACTCAGACGCATCCTGAACCTCAGCCCCTTCACCGTCACTGACCACACGCCCATGGAGACGGTGGTGGACATCTTCCGCAAGCTGGGTCTGCGCCAGTGTCTGGTCACACGCAGCGGGTAAGAGCCTAAAGAAATGCTTGTTTAGTGACTAATAATTAGAGCTGCTCGATTCTGGATAAATTGAGAATCACAATTTTTTTGTCTCAAATAGAGATCATGATTCTCCCACGATTCTGAACTAAACAAAATAATTTGTGACAGTCTATTTAAGTGTTTAACTTGAATGAATTATTAAACATTTTAAATATATGTATTTGAAATATGATATATTTAATACACCAATTTTAATATTAAAATTATGAAAAAGTTGTTTGAATGAATGATTCAATGACTCACTCATAAATACTTCACTTGTTAAATTACTGGATGAATCAGTGTTTTTGAACAAATCTCTTGAATGAATGATTCAATGACAAATAAATTCTTTTAACAGTCTCCACCTAATTGCGAAACGACGCGATCGACACAAACGTTATTTGAAGCGCCGAAAGATAACTTGCTGTATTTTGAACGCTACCATAGACATCAATGCTTATATCCTAACTATACACTTTCATCTTAGTATTTCTGTGATAACATAAATGACTGTAAGACAGAAATGTGACCCTGGACCACTAAACCAGTCATAAGTAGCACAGGTATATTTGTAGCAACAGCCAACAATACATTGTAAGGGTCAAAATTATAGATTTTTCTTTTATGCCAAAAATCGTTAGGATATTAAGTAAAGATCACGTTCCATGAAGATATTTAGTAAATTTCCTACTGTAAATATGTCAAAACTTAATTTTTGATTAGTAATATTCATTGCTAAGAACTTCATTTGAACAACTTTAAAGGTGATTTTTTCAATATTTAATTTTTTTTGCACCCTCAGATTCCAGATTTTCAAATAGTTGCATCTCGGCCAAATATTGTCCTATCAAGCTTATTTATTCAGCTTTCAGATGATATATAATTCTCAATTTAAAAAAATTGACACTTATGACTGGTTTTGTGGTCCAGGGTCACATATGTACTGTGTATATATATATAAAATTTAATTATATAGTTTTTAGTATATATATATTTAATTTTGCATGAGCAAACACTACTTTCATTTTCTGAAGAACATGTAAAAATCTATTTTGTAATATATAATGCTTATTATGCATTAAAATATTTGGAAAAGTGCAGTACTAATTCTTCAGAGTCACACTGAAGAAAAAGATTAATTGAATTTACTCAATTTTTTTTAAGGTAAGTGGTTGCAATTCATTTATTTTAGCTACATTTAAATAAGCAATTTTAGTTGACTAACTTTCTACCTTTTCTTTTCTTTTTTTTTTTTTTAAATGTTGCTAAAATAAATTGTTTGCAACCACTTACCTTAAAAAAAAATGTATTATCATTTTTTTCAGTGCAGACGGAGGCCGTGTCTCTCTGCTGCCGCTCGTATCCATCTATATTTGTTGCTGGGATTGTCCGGGTGGGAGGCTTGAATTCTCTCCATAGGAACAGAGGCCAAAAATAGTTTTTAGTGTGGTTTCTAATTAGAAGTGATGAGAGTCCTGCCTCGTTAATTTGCTCCAATCGCTGCTGTCAGTCGGCCGCACTAGAATAGCCGTGATCACAGCGCTGCCGTGTTATGGACGTATTAGGCAAAGCCAAGCTCTCACAACTGAAGGAGGGGCTCCGAGGCTTCATGAGACTCACTGGAATCCTCTGCTGTGAAGTTTAACTTTGACTGAAGCTCCTAAATATCCTACATCTCAAACTGACCCAAACTGGGGTTTGGGTCTCAGGAGAAAGATCTGACACACAGGTTTTCTGGGAGAAAGAATTGAGACGTTGATCTGTCATTCATGTGTTTTCTTTCCAGGGTTTGTGTCGTGGGAATTGAAGCATGTGGCTTTAATAGCACCCTTGTGGGCGTCTGATTCAGGGTCAGCTGCCCCACTTTTCACAGTGACATTTCTAAACTGTGCAGTGACTGAATTACACTTAAAATATCCTAATTCTGTTACCTTTTATACAAGCGATAAAAAGTGTCTCTGCTGATGTCAGAAGTGGTTCTGGAGAGGGAAAAGTTGGCAGTGACATCCATGACAGTGACATTTGAGATTGTTTTGACGGCAGGCAGCATCTGATCTGGGAGATCCTCTGATCTGAGACCTGCAGCGTTCCTCTCAAGTACTGTCTCTCTGCATGAACATTTGGTGACTGTAATCGTTTAGGTCATACTTCACCCCAACATCAAATGACTAAAAATAAATGTTTAGTAAAATATTTGCATATAAGTATATGTGTGTGTGAGGTGTGTTTGTATTGAATGAGTATTCATTATTGCAATTAAATAAAAATGACTATTACTGAAATGAGAATTTATCTAGGAATACATGAATATATTAACATTATTTATTTAATTTTTGGATTGTGACACTATTTTCAATTAAGCACTCTGTAATGCATCTGGATATTTTACTTCTGACTTTCTTTTGTAATTCATAATATCCTTCATGATTCCCAGTTAAATTGTAAATACTATAACACAGTCATTTTATTTAATTTTTATAACAAATTTAATAAACACTCAACACAACAAATAAATATAAAACATCACACACACACACACACACACACACACACACACACACACATACACTTTAATAGTTTTAATTTTTTAATATAAATGAACATAAATTCATTAATACATAACTTATTTTATTCAATATATATGTATATAAATAATGTATTTATTTTGCTTTATACACACACACATACAAACAAACAAACACTTTAAAATAATATTTTTTTTTTCATTTTAATATTTATTTATATTTCAAGAATAGAATAATAAAATAGTGCTGCATTATGACAATGATGATTTGGGGGAAAATGTGCTAACTGTAAATAACAATAAATAAATAAATAAATAATGGAAAATGAAAAGCGAATCAAATCATTTTGTTGCCTCATCGGAATTTTTTTTTTTTTTAAATTCATGTTTCTTCAATTGAAACAACTGAACAACTGAAACCCCAAACAATTCAATATGAACTCAAACATTTCTCATCAAATTCATCTGATGTTTAATTTCAAAGCTCTTCTCATTGTATGTTAAAAACTGACTCATTTGCTCATGGTGTTAAAAGAAACGAAACAACTGACAATTTCCTGTGAGCTTTAAAAGAGCAATGCATTTGCATTTAAAAGGAGATATGTTGAGGTAAAATAAGTTTCTTCATTTCATTTCCATCGATGCAGTCATTGAGTGATCGTAAAGGAACCTGTAAAGATGTTTGAGATGTTCTGCTGGTTGTTGCTGCTAAACAGGATGAGACACGCTGTTCCTAAACAATGTCACTGCTTTCCACTTTTAAACCTCATGTATACAGTGAGTGTGTTTTGGCTGGTTACTGTTGCTGTGCGTATTTGTGCCCCACTTCAGGCCGTCCTGCTGGGTCTGTCCTGTTTGGAATGAGCTCTGGAGATACTTTCACTCAGAAGTGGCTCTATATGAAACCTCGGTGGGCGTCTCTGGAGACAACAGCTGCAGACTTTAACAAGCAGACCAGCGCCGGTATATCACACTCTAAAAATGCAACAATGAAGACACGTAATCCCATAAGGTCAGCGCAAAAATAATCAGGTCATGAGATAAAAATTGCTCTTGAAATATGAATATGTGTTAGAGGGAGCGGCAATCATGCCTCATACCTTGTAGTGTCTTGGCTTGACATATGTTAACGATTAGAGTTTTTTAGAAAGTTTAAAAAAAAAAGTTTTTAGTGCAGGATTATTAACTAAAGCTAAAACTAGAACCATTAAAAATAATACGTTTGTTACTTGAACTAAAATAAACATTAACTAAAGTAGAATAAAGTACAAAATAATGTATTTTATTTTAGCTCGTTGCCAAGGCAAATAACTTAAAATAACTAAATAAAACAAAGATAATAAATAAAAAAATAATTACAAAATTGTGTAGACATATTACAATAAAAGAAACATGACAAAAACACTAAGATTTTATTTTTACTCAAAATATTAACAAAGACTATGGAATTATATTAAAACTGTGCTGTTCTTTTATGCAATTATTATTAAAACACGATTAAGAGCAGTAGATTTTTAAACAAATATTTTATTTTATTTTATTTACTTAATTTATCTATTTTATTTTTCTGCACATGAAAAGAGTATGAAAATATCCTGCCCTGATATTACAGACATCTAATACCAAATTACAAACAAATTCATTATTTGCTGCAAATCCATTCAATGTCAAGTTTGCCTATATATAGTGCACAGTAACATTATATTTTGTTTTATTATTTCATTTTATTTTTTAATTTATGTTTATCTGATTGTTTTAGTTTTATTTTATTTTAAAATGTTGTGTATATTCTGCCCTGATATGCAGGCATCACATATCAAATTAGAAGCTAATTATTTGCTGCAAATATTTACAGACAACATCATCTTAATGTGTCTCAAGTCATGGTTGTTATATCCACAGAAAAACAGTGGGTAAACAGAAGCAGTAATGTTGATCCTAAATTTGGCATTGGGCAAGAGGTTAAGTTTCTCCGTTGTAATGAGAGCCATAATGAAAATCTGTCCTTGCATAGCTGGAAGAAATCACTCTGCATTTAGATGTAATGTTAAGATGCTTCCCTGTTTAGTTCCAGCCACATGTCCCGCATCTAATTTTAGCCTGAAATATGAAACAGTCACAATAAAGGAGCTATTTATAATAGCCGTGCTGTTTTGGGGGCAGTGAGTTATCTCTAAATGACAACAGTACATTACTGAGTACAGCACTGAGCTGTCAGTCAACAGTATGATAACAGAGGCACTGATTTCAGACGCCTGACTCAAATCATGCACATATTGTAAACATGCACAGAGAAGGTTTTATGTCTCATTAGACCTCTAAATGATCAACATGATCAAACCTTCACTGAAACAGCTGTTGCACATACATGCCTTCTGTAGTTTAGAGTTCTTATTCAGTCTTTTAGTGTAATTGTTCAAACATTCATCTTCAGCTTGTGCTTCATGGGTCTTTCTGCTATCAGATTTTTACAAAGTAAACATAAGAATACTTTTATATTTCAAGATGAACACTTACTGGACTGAAGCAGCTTAGCTTTACTTGATTATCCAGACATTATTTTTTAGAAAAATCAAATATAATCATCAGGCTTTGAGGTATGTTTATTTGTTCATCTCTCAATTATCATTGTATTGCATTGCAATTCAGAGGCAGACAGAAGGATATTTCCTCTGCTTTAAAAGTACATTTTTTAAGTGTCTGTACTTTATTAGAGTGTTTTTCTTTTACTTCACAACACTCCAAAGCATAATATTGTACTTTTTACTGCACTACGTTTCATATTAAATGATTTAATACTTAATTAAATTAGAAATCTATTACTTCTATTACTATAATCTTTCTTATTTTTACTCAGGTAAAAGTAATTCAAAGATTTACTTGGATACAAGAAAGTACTACATTTTTAATGTTCTTAGGTATTAAAGGCATATATATATAAAAAAACAACAACAACAACTTTAATTTATGAAATATAGTGCAGTAAAATGTATGACATTATGCTTTGGGATATCGTGAAGTAAAGGTTTCCAAAGAAAAACACTCTGATAAACAACAGATATATTTTTTAATATACTTGAGTAAAGTAAAAATACTTCACTACTGTCCACCTCTGCATTGCATTATATGTTTTGAACATCAAAATTAACATTTAAATATCACCTTACCAAGACATATTATCTTGCATCTGCACCAAATTTCATATTTCTTTTAAGTATCGGAATAAAATTAAGCCGTTTTCCCTCCATATTCTCACTATATCAGACTAAAAGAGCCATAAAAGCCTGATGGATCAAAATATAATACACAAATGCAAACCTTTTTTTCAGATTTAAGGGATTTAAGGTTCAAGAAAATTAGTCACATGTCAGGCTTTACAGGGCAAATATTAATTCCAGCAGCTTATAGCCTCATAAATTTCCACTGTAAGCACATAAACATGGCTTCATCTTCATCTTTTTAGTCTTCATATGTGAATGACCCAATTTTTTATTTTATTTTAAAAGGTACTAATAATTTATTTGTGTCAAAAACAGTGCTGCCAAGCGATTAATCGTGATTAATCACATCCAAAATAAAAGTTTTTGTTTGTATGTATGCTGTTTATATTTGTTATGTATATATAAATACACACACATGCAAGTATGTTTCAGAAAAATATGTTATGTTTATATATTAAATATATTTATTTATAATATAAATTTAATTAATATAAATATAAACATGTAAATACATGTAAATATTTTCAAAATATATGCATGCATGTGTGTGTATTTATATATACATAATAAATATATACAGAACACACACATATGTTATGCAAACTAAAACTTTTATTTTGGATGCGATTAATCGCGATTAATCGTTTGACAGCACAAGTCAAAAACAATGATGGTAAATTTAGTGAGTGCACCAGAAATATTGTTGAAAATACCTTTAGGATACTCACAGCCACAGCATCAATATAACATGTTTATGTTATGTTAAACAAAACAGACCAGCATTTTTTAACATAAGTTTATACCAAAATCTGTAACGTTATTTCAGCTGAGGCGTTTCAGTGATCATAATACAACCAGGCTTAATAACAGCCTTTATTTGGCTACATCTTTTAACCTTTAACAAATTGGCTTAATAGCAAATCATTCTTTTACTGCAACTAACAAGCATTTCACGCAAGTTAAACGCGATTATTCGCATAATTTCAGCATTTTGAATCGACGCACGAGACGCTAAATTTTTTCCCGCTCAAACTGACGGAAGCTGCGCGCGCTCTGACAGGCGGACGACGGCTTTCTGAGGTAAGACGCTTTTTATCTCTCCACGAATTATATAAATCGACAAAATAGTTTTAATATCGTATTTGTGCTCATTAGAGTACTTGGGTCACACTGTGTTAAGTTAGTTAATGTGTGAGACGCAGAAATTAGGTGACCATCAGTCAGCGAGTCTCGTCTCTTCCCTCAAATAATCATTTACTGTAACGTTAAATGGAAACGAGACAATCAGACTAAATGTTGGACTTCATAAACTCTTAGGAGTTTGTCGTCCATATGACAACTTTAATTAAAGTCATATAGTAGAATATTTGACTCTACAACAACTCAGAAGTCAAAACAAATCCGCCGATCTGATGTGGAGCTCATCATTACTGCTGTTTGAACGTGTTTGTCGATATTTTATGACAAAGAGGAGGAATCGGAGTGAAATGCAGGAATATATAGAGTTTAAAATGTTAATGAACAAAGGAGAACGTGTTTCACAAATCTAGAGAAAACCATACAGAAAACATGTGAAACTCACAGAAAAAAAGAAGCTCGATTGAGGAAAAAGCTCGCTTGAATCTTTGTAGGACTTTACTGCCCTCTTGTGCCACAACAGAAAATTGTTTGTGAGGAGGAAACTTTTCTTCTTTGTTGTGAGGATGTTGTTTTAGTACAGTTTCCCAAACTTGCCTTCGTGAAGGAACTTCAGAGGTGTTTGTTAGTTGATGAAAAGCTAATAATTGATTAAATTAGGGTTTTCAAGCTTTTATGTGTTATAAAACCCCAAAGATAATAGGCAAATTTTTGTGCAAGGGACCAATCCTAAAATTTAAAACCCATGGTCTAATTCTTAAACTTAATATTTTAAAAATATGTCAAAATATTAATAGGAAAATATCTAGGTTTCTATTAAGTTACATTATTACTTTTGTTTCCCGCTTATAGTATTGCACTGTTATTTAAGTCAAATGGTTATTTATTTAAAGCATATATGTGACCCTGAACCACAAAACCAGTCATAAGTGTAATTCTTTTGAAATTGAGATTCATACATCATCTGAATAAATAAGCTTTTCATTGGTGTATGGTTTGTTTGGATCGGACAGTATTTGGCTGAGATACAACTATTTGAAAATCTGGAATCTGAGGGTGCAAAAAAATCGAAATATTGAGAAAATCGCCTTTAAAGTTG
>JAUZSZ010000134.1:27413419-27423628 GCA_034780575.1 Labeobarbus marequensis
CCTTATGATGGGACTGGAGAAAAAACTATGAAATGAGATGTTGCCATACAGTATGGAAACTGGTAGTTTATTGACAATAACTTGAAAAGTATATGTTTGTTAAAAGTGTTATTTCTCCAGTATGAAAAGCCATCTTCCATGACATTTCTGGATTATAGGCTGTTGAATTGTTTGCAGTTAAATCTAAAAACAATTGTGAAACGCAAAACCAAAACTAATAATTTGGTAAATATATAATAAAATAATAAATATTATTCAATTATTGCATTAGATAAAGTCTTCCTCCATTTTCGGCTTAATGCATGTCATAGTGCTTTTATTGTGTACAATTGTTTAACTATATATAATAATTAACCAATACTGATCAGTATGATGATTTGAATTTTAGCAATAATAATTGCAATAGTTTTCAACTAATGTTTCAACATGCAAAGTCACTGCTAGAGAGAAAAAAGCACTCAAAACCGTGTGACAACTTGCCCCAGTTGTTCACCCCTCATTTTGTTTTCTTCGTAATAAGTTATTTTGTTTAGACTTTCACAATAAAGCATGAGTTGTTTGATCTGCAATCTGTTCCTGCAAAATTGTGAAAATGTCATTAACTACCGAATTATGCAATACAGAAATACAGGCAACTATTAGTGAGAATTGTGTTGCAAGAGTTCATTGCGATAGACAATTAAACCGTATGTTTTTAATATTTTATATTCAGTGTGTACAATGTAAATGAGAATCATTATTATATAATTATTATTAGCCTATTCAAGAAAAAAAGTGGCGAAATTAATTTGGTAAAAATAACGTTTGTTTAATCGTTAGGCATAAATAGGCCATATTATTTAAATGTATTCATTCGTTTGGAATTTTGGATAAAGTGCATTGATTTCCATAAATACACCAGTTGGAATATTAGTAACAAACGTTTATTTACATATTCAGTGCAAATACTTACAGACAAAATATAATACAGTCAAGTTTATCAACGTCTTAATTCGCGAACATTCAATTCCCAAATCGCCATCTGAAGGTGGAGTGGTTGATTTAAGGCAGAGCGCAGGTGTTTTCCTCTCTCCAGGGTCATGAAGGCTCAAGTGGGCCCGCTCGTGTGTCCCGTAAGACGCGTTAACGCGGATCCTCACAGCGGCGTCTGCTGCGCGGCCGTGCTCGGTTCTGTCGTGGAGTTTGTGCTGGATGTGTCTTGAGTGCTGACCGCCAGAGCTCCGGGAATAATCACACTGGCTTTATTGAGGTCAGAAATCTCCACGTCGCTTTTGTCCTCCGCTCCGTCCTCGAATTCGGACTCGCTCGGTTCGCTTTCGCATTCGGAATCGTCGCGTTCTTTGGGCTCGGTTTCGGTCGCCGATTTATCCGGCTGTTCTTTTTCTTTGTCCTTCTGCGCCTGCGCTTCTTTGGAATGCCGCCATTTCATCCTCCGGTTCTGGAACCAAACTTTGACCTAAAAACATAAGGGAGAAAGATGGTTTAGAAAAGCAAGAGCATTTTATGTGCGTGTATTTATTTTATTTATTTATTTATTTTATTTTTTCAAATTTAATTGTGCGTTTGTATTATCATGTATTGCATTGCACTATTTTGAGATGGCAATTTGATGAACTTTTATATAGGCTAATACAGACATGCATGCACACTAAATCGACCAGTTTTTATTTTATTTTTCCAATTAATTAAAATGCCCAAGTAAAAATACTGGTCTACTAAAAAATAAGAGAGAGATTTCCACACTTGACTGGAAAGTTTTGAAACTCCTTATCGCTTTTGCTCTCTGTCCTGTCATTTCCGATATCAAATAAGACAGAAACTCTTGCCCAATGCCCTAAATTAGGATGTTTTGAAACGAAACAACTGCACCCCTCCTGCATTCGCAATAATTCGTTATAATTGACTTTCATTTCTCTAGAAATGCGGGTGTCGCAATGCTCCAGCTGCTAACGCTCCAGATGGCTCTCTGCAAGCCAAAGTTAATTGTTTTCATTTAAAACATTCTTTCTTTCTTTTTTTTTTTAAATCATGCATTCATTTGCATTGATAATCATTGGCTCACCTGTGCATCGGTGAGGCCCAGCATCGCAGCCAGCTGTTTTCTGTCCGGTTTCGTGACATACTTCTGGATTTCAAAGCGTTTCTCGAGGCCTTTCCGCTGGAGGTTGGAGAACACGGCTCTGGACCACGACCTTTTCCTCTTGTAAGTCTGTGGCATTGTGTCTTTGGAAAGCACCGCATACGGCCCTGTTCGAGTCAAACAACACACACGCCATTAGAACACAACAAAACCTCAATGCAATTTGGCCGAAATGCATGTTATTTAATTGCATGGGCAAAATAGGCTCATCATCGCACACACATGCAAAATAAGGCAGTGCAATAATAATAATAATACTAATAATCATGAACGTATCATCCGTGCAGGTTCTCGTGCTCTTTAGGGCTCGACTGGGATGTCTACACTACCTGGGAAGGTGTCTTGAAACTGATGTTGCCCTGATTGTCTGGCGGCATTGCTTATTGAACCCATCATGGAGGAGGTTTCGCTCATGGTCGGGTCTATGGACGCGAAGTACGGGCTTGCAGACACATGGACTGCTGAATGCCGATTCGGACTAACAATCGATGTGAGATCTGTTACAGAACGACAAACACCAATTAGTTCCAATTATTAAACTCGTATTGCCTTTTAATAACAGAGGCGATACTTCATCCATACTGGGCCAAAAATAGTGCGCTGTTTATCATGGAAAAATAAAAACAGATCGATTATAAAATAATAGTATTATGCATCTGTTTGTCAATACACTTTCCAATTGCTATAAACAAAACACGCATATTTATATAAAATATGCATGCATATACGTGCGAATGCATTTCTAGAACGCATTACAGATGCTGATTGGTATGTTATGTTTATGCTTATTAATTAATAAGCGCACGGGGTTGGACGCGTGCAAACAAGCATTGCTATTCTGAGTTTATCTAATTGTTTTGTCCTTAAGTGCGATGTGACGTTTACTAGGAAAACCGTATGTGTACGACGCACAAAAATATAGGCAACGTCTTACCTCTCAGTGATAACGATTCTTTTCCCCTCGGCTCGAAGTCTGTGGATAATATCCGATCGATCCCGAACTTGAGGTCTTTGCTGGACGGCGGAGGCGCGGATTGCGCGTTGATCGCGGCCCTGGATGCCAAGTGTATTCCGTGCCTGTGATACGCGGATGCGCTTGGAGTGACCGGCGACGGGCGTAACGGGGATCCCGACGAATGAACCTGCGCTCGGGCCCCGATGTGAGCCATAAGCGAGGACGAACCGGGGATGTTCTCCGCATCTCCAACGTGCAGGATATCAGCGATGCAGAACGAGGGTTTCTTCATGCTGTCCACCCCAAAACCGCCCGAGCAGTACGCGGTCCAAAGGCTAAAGTTCGACGCGTAAAACGGATTGAGTCCCGCCGTGTACATCCTGGCAGGATGAGCCCAAACTTCTTGACAGAGAATCGCACACAACTACATGTAACGCGACGGTCAGGTTTAAGGAGTTGCCCTCTCTCGCGTTTCTCCTCAAGTATGGAACTCCAGACAGGAGTCCAAAAAGCTCTAAGCAGGAGTTCCGTTATTGATTGGCTCTTTGTGAGCCAATGGAAGTTGACAGAACGGTCCAACACGCCCCAAACACGACGAGTTCCATTACGACTCTTAAAAATCACCACGTTTATTAAATGGTGATGGTTCAAATGATACAACATTAAACATTTTCAGTGTTTATGTCGTCTTTTTCAGTCAATCAGATCGTGTCATGTTAATTTGATGTTGGAAAAAATGTAGTGAAGCCCACTCAACGACTTGTGAAATATAAGAGAAAGGATTATAATAAATATTTTTGGAAATAAATAATTCCAAATAAGTGTTTTTGGAATTTTAGCGAACTTATATTGTAGACTTACTTGGATTCATTAGGCTACATAAAACTACATTTAATTTAAACGACATTTAATAGTTTAGGATAACTAAAAAATAATTAGTTCAGATGATCATTTTAGAAGATGATGCATTAAAGAAAAATAACGAGGTTTTCCATGCATCCTAATCTGCTTTCTCATTTTCCAGAAATATGCAAACGACAAACTCTGATAAGAAAACGATCCACAATCAAGCGGCTGCTGTAATGTTTTATTCATGTGAGTGTGTTCTGCTCTGGGATTAGGAAACAGGAGTTTCTCGATGCAGGTCATCCTGTTTTTGATGAGCTCTGGTTCAGGCTAAATGAGCGGATATTCCTGCTAGATTTAGGCCAAAAATAGAAGATGCTTTAGTATTTTAGGATACAGCAGAGGACCCTATTTCCTCCGGCTCGGAGAGGTGGAACTTTATAATGACTGTTAGCACTTCCTTTTTTCAATATTTGTGCAACTTTATCTCAACTCGCAAGTCGCGCGGTGACGCAAATCCGTCCTTATGCTTATAATAAACAGAGGAAATCTATTCTCCGCTGAAACGAAAACACAATCAACTTCAGAGGCGATACTTCATCCATGTGTGCGACTTTACATTGCTGGGTCCAAAATAGTGTGCTGTTTACCAAATTATAAAATAAAATAGTATTACATCTGTTTGTCAACACGCTTTCCAATTGCATAGGCTATAAACAAACGCACGCATATTTATATAAAACATGTATGCATATACGTGCAAAAGCATTTCTAGAATGCATTACAGATGCTGACTGGTATGTTATGTTTATGACCATTAATGACAGCAGATGATTTTACCCCATGGAGTTTTTTAGAATATCTCTCGTCCTCTGATGGCGTTCATTAGTCGTGATTCATTACCGGAAAGGTCAATGACCCCGACTGCCTCCTATCACGGTGTTTTCGAATGACTCCATTCCGGTTTAAATTTAGAGATGAAATGTAGCTCTTTGCTCTCGATCAAGCAGTCAAAACAATCCAGGGAAGAGGACGCGGAAGACGCGCCGCGGGTGAACGCGCACGTTATTTCATTTTAGTTCAGGGCCGGTGAAATATTCGTGAGCGAGATCATAAAACAGGTCATAAAACTGACCAACCGCTGGCATCTCGCTGTAGTCATTTAACTATTAATATATGGAATTTAACAGAAACAATTAAGCCTAAAACATTCCATGCATCTCTCTCACAACATGCATCTTTATCAGTGTTTCAAAATAAAATAGATTTTATTTTATATTTAAATGTATGTTATTGTTTTAAAAAATTAAATATTATCAGACACGGCTTAAAATTATATTTTAAGGGATTCCAGTTTTCTGCTTGCTATAGGCTTAACGTTTCTACATTCTTAACATCAGTATAAAATGAATCGGAATTCAATTACTGTATTTCTCGATTTCTTTTCTCTCATAATATGTGTGCGCTGTGTGTTCCAATATAATTCAGTATTTGTATTATGAAAAGTTACTTGAATTCATTTCAGGAAAAGATTTTATAAAATAATTTAGATAACTTATTTGATCATTTATCATTATACTCCACCCATACATAAACAGTGATTTGGTCCTTTGAAAATGAAAAGAAAAAAAAGATAAAGTTACAGTGATAAACCTAAATAAAAGCTAATCTATTAATATTTCTGCACTGAGCACGATATTCCACTTTATAAATATATATGGAATCTCGTGCTCAGGTCAAAATATCTGGGATGAAAGTTTCGGTCTACAGTGGAATTGTCTTCGGAAGAAAACAGGTTCAACCCAGAGTTTCCGGATATCTTTATTGTCCATATCTGCATTCCTATCTTTATCTGCGCCTGTATTGTGATAAATATATTCGTGTTGAAAGCACAAAGTCATCTGCTGTAGTACTTAAAGCAGTGGAGAACCTGTTCACAAAAGAAGCAAAACATCAAAATCGTGCGCATTTCTCAGTGCTGGAACTGCGTGTGTTTTTATGAATGAAGTATTCAAACAACACTGTATTCGTGCATGTCTGATGTGGTCAAATAAAACATTACACTTGCCGTAATGACTTAGTGATTTGAACTGCTCTCTCTTCCTATTTGCAGTGATAACATCATCATTTGTTCCTCTGGGATTGACTTTATTTCTGGACCCCCATCAGGAGCATCTGTCTGTCAGCAGTGACGGGCTCGTCATGCTGGAAACATTAGAAGATTAAAACATCATAATCGTTATAGGCTCGTAATACCGATCATGGGAAAGTTTGGAGACCTTGTGGAATTGGTTTGTTTTCCCAAATTCCCTCTGGTTGATGAAATCGCTGTCCGGAGAGCTCAATGGCGATCTAGCCAGCTCAGTGAGGTTCATTTCGGGGCTCTGACAGCCTCGGGAAACATTTGTTACGGATTATTAATTGCTTTTTTAAACGCACCCTTGAACATAAAAACATAGACTTTTTAGATTAACTCCAACTAAACTTATTAGCACAAACTCATTTCTGTTCAATAAATAAATAGCCTAAAGAAATAAATAAAAGATGTTCTATATCAAAACATTTCGGTATTTAATTTCATAAAACAGAAATAGTACAACCAAGAACCTCCTACCCAAGCAGAGTACGAATTAGGCCTATTTAGTGCTTTTCAGAGATCGTCAATCTGTTGAGTTTCATTTAGCACAATTAGCCAATAAACTATAAAATATTAATACATTTAAATAGGACCTCTATAAAATATGTAGGTATTTAAAAATGTTTTTAATGTAATCGTACAATACTGTTTATTTTAACCTATTATTTATTTATTCATTTTGAAACAAATAAAAATAAAAAATCGGTTCTACTGTTGCTATGGTTACCTCACTTCTGTTCGCTCCAGCGCCATAAATTCGTTTCTTTTCTTTTCTTTTTTTAATGTTTATCATACAATAGATATTTTTGCATTTCCACATATGCCTGTATATAATTAACAATTTTTTTTTTTTCTTTTTTGGAGAAGAGTATGCTCACAGGTTCTTGCAGAAAAAATATCCCATTCCGCTTTAGTGAGGACGTTCTTCTGGACACAAAACAACAACAGATACACATTTTAGAGACATAAGAAATACAATTAGCTCACACTTTCCCCCTGATTAAAAAAAACAAAACAAAAAACCTTAAAGTCTTTATCCACCTTATTTTTAATGTAAGAGCGGCGAGCCATTGGTAACGCGCGGTTTCCGGTTTTATTTGCTACATTTATTTCACCTGTACGAAAAGAGTCCGTTCTGCTGCTTGATATTGCAATGCAAACTGGTATTTCTTATCATATTATTTTAATGTATTGTATTCATAAACACACTGGTTTGTGGCACAAACAGTTAATTGCACTTCAAGTTATTTACGATACCGGCTAATGAATTGGTAGTCTGGGCATTCAAACACACACACACACACACACACACACACACACACACACGCACACACAAACAAAAGAACATTGCTTCCGTCGTGCAGAAATACGGTGAACAGGCCTAATGGTTTAAGGCTGCCTTAACTTTTTTTTTTTGTTTTTTTTCAGTGAGTGATTCATACCAATAAAGTAAGTAGGCTATATCCACTATATAAATAATAATAATAATTTCATTATAGCAAATGAAGCTCTTATTTTACACAATATTTACTCAGAATTTAGTAGGGAAAAAAGCAAAGCAGAAACGTCTTATCCAGTGAGTAGATTGTTAATAATGCTAATAATGTCAGAATCATAATAATATCGGTGCCGTCTCAATGCTTGAGTTTACATGAGCGGCGCAGGTTGAAGTCTTTGGCCTTTCGTGCGTAAAGGAATCCAGACGTGCCACTAACTCTTCTCGTTCAATATACACAGGGTTAAATCAAAAGCTCCGTGTTAAATAACAGCGAGACTAATGGAAACGCGGAAAGGTCATAACAAAGCATTAGGGTGCTGTCTGAGATCCAGCTGAAGCGAAAGAAGATTCACCCACAGAGCTCCTGCTGGCCCGATAAGGCCCCTTAATGGTCCGCAGTGATCGATTGTGCACTTGTTTACTGAAAGTCATCGCTCTTGAAGGAAGCCAGATGCTTCAGCAGCTCTGGAACATAAGCCTGCGTTCATGATCCCTAACGCGTGATGAATTAGTGCAATAACGCGACGTTTAATGGAAGGAACGCGCGCGACGCATCACTACATCTCTTAAAGATGAAGTGATAATTTCCAGTTGTCCTTCTTCTTTTGAAATATATGAATCAACAAATGAGCGTAATGTGCGTTCAAAGCATGGCTTAAAAATTACATTTATATAATAAAACAATAAAAATGTATATATTCATTTTATCTAATTAAATGCACTCTGTAGTCAAATTTCCATACATTACAACATTTGTTTTATATATTCAAAGATGTTCTACAAAATATCAGTTATCAGTTAAAATAACACTTATCAGAAATATTAATGAGGCAAGTCAATTTGAATAATGAAAAAACTTTATAAAAACTACCTATTGCAGCAGTCAAATAATACTATAGAAATTGTAAAATAAAAAAATGTGATTTCATTAAGCAATAAGAATAACATTCAATTTCTTAAGTTCTTAATAAAATACGTTTGACTCTGTCACTCAATTGCACTGATATTTCCATACATTACCTAGTTTTATAATATTTTTAAATGTTTCAAATAAAAAAAAAACTGATCTGAAATATAAATGTGGCCTTTTTTCTAAATAATACATGAATAATGTAAAAAACATAACCTAATAGTTCTATAAAAACTACACATTCCAGTTCAAATAATACATTTAAATTTGTAAAATAGAAAAATCACTTATTTAAATAAGTTGGCCATTAAAAAAGTGCATTGTTTTAATGATTTTGTCCCTATAAAAAGCTTTTGCTTAATTTACATTATCCAAGACGAATTATTTTTCTCAAAGCAATTATTTATGCATATTCACATGCATAATTAGAGGAAATGTTGGCATTGCATGGACTGAGAACTGTGTGCATGTTGATGTTTTCATGTCAAAGCTTAACCTGATGCTGCTCTCTAGTGGTGAAGTCACTGATTACAGCCTCAGAACCTGATGCCTAGATAACAATAATTACTCAAGACAAATTCATCAGGTTTAAAAAAACCACACACTTTTGTTTGAGCACCATTCTCAGACATCATCTGCCTGCTGCGTTACTTTAATCGGCCTTGTCTATTCTAATAGATTTGAAACTGTCCAGATTTGAGCCGTCTCATTTCCCAGTGCAGTCGTGTGTCTGGGGAGCCACTCAGTGTAGAATCCAAACACATTTGGCAGCAATAGCCCATATTTCATCACTGTTTACTGCATATTCATTCCTGCAATCCCCAATGCGACGAGAGTCAGCTGTTAGAATACTTCCTTATAAATGTCATCCTGAGAGCTTCTGGTTCAAGACTTGAATGTCATTGACTCCCAAACACACTTTTCTTTAAATATCATTATTAGGATTACACAAAATGAGCCTGATTTTGTCCCAAAGGTCTATCAGCTGGAGTATTTATGAGGAATATACAGGGTGTGTTTTACATTTTTAAAAGAGTTTATTTGAGACTCTAGGTATTTAAATTGTTCACTAGAACTCACTATTATGGATAGAAATGAGCACGATCTCAAAATGATATTTTTACATGTGCATTTAAATGAAAAACTTGATTTATTGTCATGATAAGGAGGGCTGCACAGGATATGCAGTTTTAAATCATCAAGGCAGAGTGCAGCTGGAATGCTGGGAAACAAATCGCTTCTGACAACAACTAATAAACATAAAATACACACGCAAACTACAGACGTAATAAACCCACAATCGTTTTCTGTGCAAAAATACATTCTTAAAGAAATAGTTCACTTAAAAATGAACATTTGCTGAAAACGTCCAAGCAGCTGATAAAAACATCACTATAATCCACATCACTCCAGTCCATCAGTTAACATCTTCAGAAGACAAAAGCTGAAACAAATCCATCAAGACATTTTTAACTTTCAAATAAAGTCCTTCTCCTGTTGTCTCTCACATCAAAATTCACCCACAATCTGCTGTTTTGGACAGTTTCAGCTTGTAAATGACCACCTTTTTTACTGGAGGAAGCGTTATTATGGACCTATATTTTAGCTGGAAGCAATGGTCTGAAGTTAATAATGTCTCACAAACACAGCTTTTGTCTTCTCCAGATGTTAACTGATGGACTGGAGTGTTGTGGATTATTGTGATGTTTTTATCAGCTGTTTG
>JAUZSZ010000134.1:27621137-27634298 GCA_034780575.1 Labeobarbus marequensis
ACTATAAATACAATATATGACCAAAAGTATGTTGACAGCTGCTTCTAATGAACAGGTTAGTCTTTTGTTATTATGTCAATCTAGCAGCATATAATGACATTCTAGAGAATTGTGCGCTTCAGGTTTTGTTGTAACAGCTTGTGAAGGTTATTTTCACTTTTGCAAAGCAAGATCATTTATAGAAATGTGGAAAATATTGAACCTTGCTTGAACCTTATTGGGTTTTTTTCAAACAAGAGGTTGAAATGATGCTGATGTTTGGCTTCAGTCATATTTTAAGCTCACAACTCGTGTATTTACAGGGAAATCGCATTACTCTCTGGAGAAAACGAAAAGGCCTTTATTTCTTGTAACTCCACTGTTGTGCAATAAGAGCAGGAGGAGACTTTACTGCAGTGAGCTTACTTCTGAAGAACCAGTGTTGCCAACTATTTTTCAGGGAAAGTTGCTGAAGGAAGGTTGCTTTGTTGTTAAAAGACATTGCACGATGACGCAAAATTGTCTCTACATCAAATCTCAGCAACAAACATATTTTAAATATGTTAATTTAGATTTGTTCGTAAAATAATATTAATGCATAATATTAAAATATAAATTACTTTTAAATACAACATTGAATTATTGAACATTTACACATTTTTGAATGATTACAATTTAAGTTTAATTTTTTTATTAGCTAGTAAACTAGGCAAACAACACATTCTGAACAATTAGAGTTTTAAGCAGTGTATTCAAAGTTAGTTAGTATGCTACGCTCTAAGAAGAGTCTGTAAAAATAGGGCAAAATCTAATATAAAGGAATTTTGTGTATTGATTTTACCTGCATTTTAAATGACGCATTGTATTTTGTGTTTTTGGGTTGCAGGGTTACAACAGATAATGGATCACAGATAATGTCCTGGAAAATTACTATAACTTTTCCATTTGTTTAGATATTTTTTTTTACAGTGTGATCAACAATCGCATGAACAAGCTACTAACAAGGTGTAAATGAACACTTATTAAATGATCATTATAATTAAGTTGAACAATTGCAAATAGCAGCTAACTTAGTTCATGTGATGTGTGTACTGAGGCATCTTTGGTGTCCTCTTTTTGTGTAATTTAGATGGAAAATGTGTGCCTTTTTATTGTTTAAGTCACTTATCAAATGTTGCTAAAAGTTGCCAAATAAAAAAACAGCTAAAGGTGCTTTTGAAAGAAAAAGTTGCTAGGGTAGTCTGAAAAGTTGCTAAATTTAGCAACAAAATTGCTAAGTTGGCAACACTGCAAAGAACTACTTTCTTGAAGACCACACAGTGGTCATATGAGCCAAAGCTGCACCGGAAGTGTGAGGTAGAGGTTCCGCTCTTCTTGTTAACATATACCGGCCACTAAACATTAACGCAGATTTGAAATATGCGCTTACCATCATCCGCCTCCAGAGGGAAGCAAACAGCAGCAGATCTTCTCTGGTCAAGTTTTATTCTTTAGTCACTTTAAATGCTTTGTCGGTACGTAGCCTGCAGTTTATCAAGCCGAATTGAATTTGGACAACACATTTCTTAAACTTGCTGTTTTGTTTTGCTATGTAAGATGTGCAGAGTCCTTGTTGGCACTAAATTGTTTTAATTGTGATCTAAACCTGCTAAATCTGGGGCCAGTTGTTCAAAAGGAAGCTGATCGGATTTTGGCCATCGGATTGGATCAAATCTTGAAAATGGGGGGTTCAAAATCAGAAAAGGATTCTGAATTCAGATTAGATCTCAAAATCCAATCTTGGCTTTGATCTGGATTAAACCCTCGGTTTGTGTTGTTCAAAAGGTTTTTAGTAAGATTGGGATACTTTTGATCCAAAAAAAAAAAAAAAAAGGATTATTGGTGGATTTCAGGAACAAAAATGTAATAAAACTTTAAAAATGCTCCAAAAAATACAACATTTGTAACATGTAATATATTCCCAAATCCCCAAACAGCTGTCAATATCAAACAAAATTGTTTTTTTAATCACTTATTGCAAACTACATTGGCACAATCGTCAGAGACGGAGCGGTCAGAAGTAGTTATTTGTGTAAATGCAATGCAAACTAGAATGCAAAACATTGGCATTTTTCCCCATCTCATTTTTTTTCCCATCAACTTTCCATCCATTGCAACTGACCAATAAAAAACACAGGCAGGTCGCTAAACCCCGCCCATTTCCCGCATTCTCACTAGTTTATTTGGTCTAAATAATATCATAATTTCGATATTTATTTCATATACACATAATTACTAATTTTGTGACATTTTAACCATACAAGAGGTCACCATTGTACATTTTATCCTAAATGCACACAATGAAATAAAATTTTCAAAATGTATCATTCTAAAATATATGTGAATAATGAAAACACAATATTTAAAAGTGATATTTACCTTGATTTGTGCCTGATGTTTCCTTAGTAAGCGAGAACACTCATTTTTTAGGGACAAAATTGTTGGTTGTGGTGGAAATAATGACTAATAGGCTAATTATACTTTATGATGGTATTTCATATTTTATATGACATAAATATGCCAATAAAAACACCCATAGGTGTAAAACAGCTGCAGTTCATGAAAGATGACCTGTGCTGAATCTCCATGGTGAAGTACAGGGAAGTATAGTCTTCTGTGTCCTGAAGTGTTGAACTTGTTCTTGTTTGGGTGTAAAGGATAATCCACAGCAGAGCGAGCCAAGGACAGCAGACATCTCCAGGAGAAGCTTTGTGAGACGAGCACTGTCGATGTGTGCCAGGCCATATGGTGCATGGCCTGAATGAATGAAAACATGGAGATATTTCAATGACTTCATACAATCATTATTAAAACAGGGAAACCAAAGTGATGAGAACATTTATATGGCAAGATAATGCATAAAGCACATTAAAATATAATATAAGATATAATATAATATATCCTTGACACTCTACACTCTCTTTTTTAACTCACACAATAATTTACAATTCAATATTTTATGTCCATTTATTTATTTATATGGCAAGATAATATACATAATACACATTAAAATATAATAATATAATATAATATTCCTTAATGCTCTCCACTCATAATACAGTCATTTAAACTCAAATCAATATTTCACATCCATGTATTTAATTATTTATTTGGCACATTAATGCACAGTACACATAATGCACATTAAAATATAATATATTATAACATAATAATGTTTAATACCAAGCACTCTCTTTCTTCTCACATAATAAAATCATTTAACTTCAAATCAAGATTGAATGTTCATTTATTTAATTATTTATATGATAATATTTTATAAAGTATAAATTCACATTATAATATGCTATGCGATGCTATGCTATGCTATAATATAATATAATATAATATAATATAATATAATACAATGTTCCTTGACACTATGCACTGTTTTTTACTAACATTATAATAACTTTTAAAAATGTTTAATAAATGTTCATGTCCATTTATTTATTTATCTATAATGCATATTATAATATGAAATATATTACATTATTATAATACAATGCTTGAACACTATATGTATACACTATACCGAATGTAAGGTTTTTGAGTATTGTTTTTGTTTTTCTTTTTTAAACTGGACATATATGCATTTAAAGTAAACAAGCACTAATTGTTGAAGAAGTCAAAAGTCAAAGTCTGCTTTATTGTCAGTTCTGCCACATGTACAGCACATACAGAGAACTGACATTGCGTCAGACCCTTGGTGCACACCGACACTAACGACAGAATGTACAAATACAAATAAATACAGAAGAAGGCCACTGAAGTGTTTTGCCTTGAGCTCATGGGGGGGCAGATGCCACACAAAGGCTCTTTGTTGCGCTCGTCCAATCACACACACCGGAGGACAGATCATGCGAAGAGGGCGGATCTTGCGTTTGGATGCGTTCGGTGCGCGATCGCCGGTGCAAACGGCGCGCTGAGGGACCAAGCCTTCGCTACTTAGGGGTTATTTGTGAGCTAGTGCGCGGTCGCTGGGTGGGATCGGCTCAGCAGCATCCCTGATGTGAGTACAGCGGGATTCAAGCATGGATACGCGGGCCACACCTGTGCGCCAGCTGCGTTACCTGCGGACCTGTTGGAGACCACCGGGCACAGACGCGCAGATCTGGGCATCCTGCAGCGCGCCGATGGCGTTGTAACCACCGGGTTCGACAAAGACCTTATGGGGCCCCATGCGCATCATCGCGCCCGCTGGATTATCATAGCTCGGATTCGGAGTGGGTTCCGTTCAGACCGGATTTACACCGAGCCTCAGCGTGTGTGAGTGTGATTTTGAGACAAAGAAGACCCTCCGCGCAAACCGACGCGCTATGGATGCGGTTCAGCTGGATGGGCTCAACCCACCACCGGCGGAGAACGGCATTGTGTCGCAGTCTGGGCCGCACAAGCGGCTCTCGCAGGTGGACACGGTGGTTCTGCCGTTCCTCGGCGGGTTTGGGAGGTATCAGCGGCGCTTGGTGGCTCTAACGTGGATCCCGGCGTTCCTCATCTCGTTCAGCCAGTTCTCGGATCACTTTCTGCTCGGTCAACCGGACAGAAAGTGCGTCCGTCCGGATCAGAACAGAACGAGTTCGGCTCGGAAGATTTTCGATCTGATCGCGACCGGGAACGACGCCTCCGCCGCCGCCGAGGGCAGCAACGTAACGGCGTGCATGTGCTCTGAGTGGCGGTTTGAGCTGCAGTCGGGACTGCAGCAGAATGTAGTCACCAAGGTAAGATGCTCTGATGGATGCCCTTGGAAAAGATTCCCTCCGGCGGATGGAAAGCTACCATTTAAAGGAATAGTTCACCTAAAAATGAAAATTCAGAATTGGTAGTGTTTATTCACCCTTGTGTCCTTCTAAACCTGTACGACTTTATTTTTACCCCTGGAATGCGAAAAAAGAGGTTTAACCAAATGTTTAGGCTGCTCTATTCTGTACAATGGAAGTGGATGGGGACTGGGGCGGTTGAGCCTCGAAAACGCTGCAGAGAGGAAGATTGTTAGATAAATTTTGGTCAGTTTATCGCACAACCGAAGCCCATTTATGCTTTGGTAAATTGTAATTATGGCAAGAAATGTCATAACTCTGACATACAAATAGCCTAAATAATATAGAAAAAAGTAGAAATTATGAGAAAAAAGTCTAAATTATGACGAAATGACATTAAATCATAATTCTGATGAGTCAAAACTATGCCCTTGTAAAAGATTCCCTCCAGCGGATGGAAAGCTACCATTTAAAGGAATAGTTCACCTAAAAATGAAAATTCAAAATCGGTCGTGTTTATTCACCCTCATGTCCCTTTAAACCCGTACGACATTCTTTTTAACAAAAAAAGAGGTTAACCGAATATTTACACTGCCCTTTTCTGTACAATGGAAGTGGACCCTGATAGCACACATACATCACCGAGACATCTATTTATTGTCTGCATTTACATCTGTAAGACATATTTTTTAGAGTTTTTGCTCATCTGCAATATGTCTGTTGGAAGTTCCCTATCAGATGTCAAATAGACGTATATTATATGTCTTTTATATGTTTATGATTTAGAATGTATGTTAAACTGACATCTGAAAGACGTCTGTCAGACGTTTGTACCCAGCAGACGCTTTCCAGATAAAGAGATCTTTAACAGACATCTTGCAGACGTATGTGTACTATCTGGGGATGGGGACTGGAGAGAGCTGAGCTGCAAAAATGCTGCAGAGAGGAAGATTGTTAGCTCAAATTTAGGTCTGTTTGTTGCACAACCGAATTTTAGATGGAAGCTGAATGAAATGTCGTAATTCTGATATACGAATACATAAAAAGACGAATTTATGACATACTAAATCATAATTCTGATGAGTCAAAATTATGACATACTAAGTCAATCCTTGCCCTTGGAAAAGATTTCCTCCGGCAGATGGAAAGCTACCATTTAAAAGAATAGCTCACCTAAAAATGAAAATTCCATCATCGGTCAGAATCGGTCATATTTATTCACCCTCGTGTCCTTCTAAACCCGTACGACTTTATTTTTACCCCTGGAATGCGAAAAAAGAGGTTTAGCCAAATGTTTACACTGGTCTTTTCTGTACATTGGAAGTGGATGGGGACTGGAGTGATTGAGCCACAAAAACGCTGAAGAAAGGTTGATTGTTAGCTTAAATTTAGGCCTGTTTATCGCACAACCGAATTTAATATGGAAGCCCTTTCATGCTTTGGTATGTTGTACTTATGGCATGAAATGTCATAATTCTGACATACAAATACATAATCGATAAAAAAATTGAAATTATGAGGGAAAAATTGAAATTATGACAATGACACTAAATCATGAGTCAAAATTAACATACTAAGTCAATTATGACATAAAAAAATCAAAATTATAACAAAAGACAAACTTTATTATCATTATTACGTCTAAATTATGATTTTCTATGTCAAAATTATTACTTTTGAATCTCCAGATTTTGACTTTTTAATTGAATAATTTCTACTTTTTGTAATAATATTGACTTTGTTTTATGATATTTTATTGCAATAATATTTGACTTTATATCTCATAATTTTGACCTTCATATCATAATTGTCAATTATGAGAAAAAAGTCAAAATTATAAAGAGTCATTTTTTTTAATAAGCTATCATAATTATAAAACAAGACTGAAATAAGCTTCTATTATTTTATGACATTACTTTTATGTGTTCTTTCTTTCCTTTATTTTTTTTCTTTCTCTCCCTCTTTTTTGTTGTTGTTATTTTGGAGCTCGACAGCGTCAAGTTACAAACATACATATGCAAGTACTTGGCAATACTTTGCAAACGAGCGAGCCAACTGAACATATTTAATATGCATCTTGTTGGTCTTGAGTGATAGACCTCAGTACTCAATAGAGATTTCCAATGACAGACTGACAAAAGACGGCAGAATTTAAATTTTGTGTGCGAACTATTCCTTCAATTCCTTTTACAGAGAAATCTATGCAATGCACAGGGAAAATAAAATGATTGATGGATGCATACTGCATGCTGTGCATGATGTGTTGACTAGGAAACCATCTCCTCCTGATGAGAAATCACATGAAATCACATAAAAGTCATTCATTTTAGGCCTTACCAAATATGCACTGGAATGACTGACAATGCACGTTGAATCTGTAAATGTTTAGCATGAAATCAGCTGATTATTTGATGCACTTTGCTTATTTACATTTAATTAGCAAGGTTTTACTCAATAGGGTGTTGGATCAAAGAATTGAAAGGTTGCATTGATCACTGATGGTTATGTAAATGAGGTATTTAACCAGCAGTGTCAACGGGTTCGTGAGCATATCACTTCACCTACAGTATGTATATCAGGCTGGTAATTCAGTGTCACACCCTCCAGACTGGAGCAGATAACTGTTTAAATGCTCACCCCAATGTACAGAGATAACGCTGAGGCCTGAAAACTAATGTCAGCACGCTTCCTCTTAAAGTCTGAAAAAACAGTTTGTCAGATTACAAAAAGAGTTTTGAAGTCACAATCATCCTGTGAATCTCTTGTGAGATTTGCATTTGTGCTGCTGAGACTCCAAATAAACATCTTTGAATGCTGCATGTGAATCTCACACAGGACTAGTTCCAGTAAAGGCTTTTATCATATTATTATCTCACACATTTCCTTTCAGAGCTCAATGCACATTTCAGTTTGCACAGAAGTTTGCTACTTCATATGGAAGCCTGTTTCCGCTATGGGATAAAAGAAAAAAAAAAGTAATTGTGACTTTTTATTTCACAATTCAGACTTGAGAAACATTTATTAATTGTGAGATATAAACTCAGAATTGCATAAACACCAAATCATCATGTATAAATGATGAATGTAATCACTAGTTCCTATATAGTCTTTTATCACATTATTATCTCAGAATTATCACAGAATTGTGGGATATAAACTTAAAAGTGCAAGATATAAATTCAGAATTGCTTTGTAAAATCAAAATTGCAAGATATAAACTCGGAATTGTGATATAAACACAGAATTGTGAGATATAAACTCAGAATTTATGATACAAACTCAGAATTGCATGATATAAACTCAGAACTGTGATAAAAACTCAGAATTTATGAGATATAAACACAAAATTTGCAAAATTTTAGTCAGTGTATAGTGTGTATGTTTGGATATAAAAAGATCTACAAAGTTACAAATCTCAAAGTCGACCCCTAAGGGCGATATTTCGTTTTTAAAAATCCCTTTTCAAGAACTACAATGAGTGGCTCATTTGGACTACAGCGTTGTTTTTGTTTGTGAGCTGTTCGCCAATCACAACCCACTGGGACAGCTAACCAATCACAACACATAAAGTTTTTCGGAAGGCAAGAAGGCAGGTCTTCATCAAACCCGGAACTAATCGAGCCGTTTGTGCCAGGCTGGGGAGAGAGATATTGTAATAATGTAAATTATGTGAAAAAATAATGTGTTTTTTTTTGTTTGTTTGTTTTTTTACTTCTAACCACCATGCATGAGAGCATGTTCTAGTACACCCCCAAAAACAAAATCAAGACTTTGTAAAAGAGCATAATAGGACCCCTTTAAATAAACAGAGGAGAGCGATATTCTAGTGATAATGCCAATTGTTTCACCATTTGTATCACTCCGCTTGCAGTATTTCTCACAGCGAGTGTCATGGCGGATGTCCAAATCCACTATCATTTTATGAATAATACTGTTTTTTCTGTCACAGAATGTAGTTTGTGTTTTTAGGCAAGAATGTAGTTTTAGTTTTCAAATATACTTAAATTTGCTTTGTTTTCAGAGATGTGAGCTCCAGGTCATCAGCGGCCGTTCAGCGCTCATGAACTTGCCGAGAGCAGCCTCACCTCAATCCAGCTCTTCTGGAATTTGCCGCCAGTCAAACTGAGATTTGAATTCATGGCGGAAGTAAGTAGCTATGCACAAAAGAGGGTTTTTAACGACACTCCGTTGTTGTTTCTTATGCATTTACACACTCGTACTATCAAACTGTTGCATAAACGCACTATCACACTCGTAGCTGTGCGATATGGCTGTATATCGGCACGCTGTGATTTGTGCCTATAAAACCATGCCTATGCCCGAATCACAGCTGTGCCAATATTGTCAGGTTGCAGGTTTAATCTGTCACTTCTCTTGCATGTGTCTTTGTTTTTCATTTCAACATGTCGGCAGCTGATTGTCTTTTGCAATCAGCGTAGCCGTGCACGTGCTCACAGCTGTTGCACTTTCGCACCGCATAGTTCTGGGAATTAGCCAACAGGGTCAATCCTAGAGAATCAACTTCTCCCTCGGGCTGTTTTCCTGGCTGCATTCGCACCGGCAACAGAAACTCTGAAGCGGCCAACAGCGATGTCTTTATTCGCGGCATTTACAAACAACAACAACCGGTGAATGTGCGGAGCTGTTTTTGTTGTGTGTCGTGGGTTTCGTGATAACAGAGATGGAATGTAAACACACAATTTACTTGATTGAAAGAGCATGAAAATCTTAATCCCCTATGACAACTTGTGTTATCAGCAAGGCTGAGAAAAGAACACAACAGGTAAATGCCGTTAATCGCTGTTTTCCATGTTAGGAGTAAATATTTTTACATGGCTTTATAAAAATGCTCAGTGTTTCATATGCATTTGACCAATCAGCATACACTTTCGTCACCAATAGTTCCTATAGCTGTTTTAGACCCCACTCTGAAGCTAATTTAGTTCCCCTAAACAGAGTTCCTAGAACTAAATACGTTCCTAGTTCCTGCACTGTGAACACAAAGCGCAAACTTCCGCTAATAGTTCTAGAAACTATGGTGCGAAAGCCCCTATTCTCTCACTTTATATTTTCCTATTTATACACCTCATCTTGCCGTTTTCACTGCTGGTGTGTTTTGCCGTTTTGACTTTGTTTTTTTCAGTTGTCCCGGTTAGTTGTTAGTTTTGTTTTTCTGTTTGCCCAGCTCGACTTTCTGATGCCTATGTCTTTCTGATGCCTGTTCCTGTCTGTGTGAGCTGCTCTAACCTGTGTGGAGTGACTGTCTGCCTGGAACCTTATCTCTGCCTGTTCTTGAGGACAGTTCCAAGTTGTGTAAAGTGACTGCCAGCCTGATCCTGTCAATGTGAGCTGTTTACACCTGTGTCTGGACTTTGATCTTCTGCTACTACTCAAATGTATTTGAGTTGCATTTCTACATTTGAGTCCTTTATCCCAGAGAATCCTGACAAATATACATATCGCACTGCTACTCGTGTGACATACTTAATCTTAGCTATACTACATACTCTGAAGCTGACAAACAACATTTTCTAAAGTTTAAGCACCTCACTTCCATTGACCCATTTATGAAAATTACAAAACATATTCATGTTCTATGAGGTTCAAGTCCCACATTATACTGTTTATAACAAACCAGTATAGATGTCCACTAACCTGGCCAGTAGTACATGTAGACTCTCTTCCCTAGTTTCTGCATGGTGACCCACAGCGGCTCTGATCCGTCCCACCACATGGGCAGACGGCTGTCCGGATTAGTTCCAATCAGGAACTCTTTCATGGAGTCTTTATCCCACATGTAATTTCCAGTCATCTGGTGCACCTCGCAGTGGCGTCCTGAAACAATTAGAGGGTGGATTTCAATCAGCAGGCCTCAGAGGTTCATTTGATTAAAGAGCTTCATTCATTTAATTGCATTGCCCATATGTTGCTCTTTTAGAGCTCTGGAGACTCCACAGAGCTTTCGGATATGTTTCAGTATCTTTGGATACCCAGCAACAACAATGGATCACTGTCCACTCCATGTCCACTCATGTAATTTAAGCTCTATGGAGATGAAGGCACACAACGAAGAATATTTAAAATAAAAGCATTAGAAAAAATACTTTCTATGTAAGTTCTACATGTAATGTCAAGAGTGTTTAAGAAATATCAATACAATGTTCCCAACAAGCTGTCACAGCAAATTGAGTGTCTCTGTGAGGGTCTGACACCGGGAAACAATTAAAGATCTTTGTCTCAGGCTAAAAAAATGGAATTCCATAGCTGTTTGCTCCAACTATTCTGGAAGATGTTGGAGTTGGAATGAGGCAGCCTGATGAGTTTCAGACTGCTGAACTCCCAGCAGAAGATTCATTTCTTCCAACAACAGCCAAAAATATCATCTCATCAGACATCATCTTTCAAATATGTGAATATGTTGAGTTTAGGAACTCAAGCAGGTCTTAATGTTTTGGATTATCAAATGCTTTTAGTGAGAAGCACTATGTTATGTTATATCAGCATCCCAAGATCCTTCAGAAATCATCCTAATATGCTGATTTGCTGCTCAAAAAACATTGCTCATTATTAACAATTTTGAAAATATTTTCTACCTTTTAGGGCCAGTTTTATTAAGCAGAGCAAATTAGCGCCAATGTGTGTGGACATTTTTGCAGGTGATTTACTAACAATGCGCAAATTAAAGAACACAGACGAAACATCTCATTTACATATCGACCAACGCAATATACCAAGCGCAGCACAAATTAGCATAGTCGCAAATAAATAATAAAGAAATAAAGAACAAGAGGCCAAAAAATGAAGGGTTGCAATAAGTTTTGATAGACCTGTTATTGCGTAACTCCTAGTTTAGGGTTCCAAGTCGTGCACTTTATTAGAAAACACATCTAAATATTGTCTTATACTTTGGCCATTCATGAACTGATATAAGAGCTGTATGCTTACATCAGCACTAAACAAGAGCTCTGCTTGCATGGAAAGCTTTAAAGAAATATTTAGGCAAGAAACTGAACGACTGTTAGTAAATAGCATTGAGTTTGCGGAAATGCACAGAGAGGAAATGTGTGTGTTTTTGAGCATACAGCAGCCAAGGCATTCTTCAGTCCCAGGAGCTGGGCCGAGGGGGCAGGACAAGACTCGTGCTCCAGCATCTGTTTAAGTCTCTCTTTCTCTGTCGTCAACATGCACAGGGCTGATTTCATGGTTGTATGAACTGGAAACAAACACAAAAAATGAGTCAAGCATCATTTCAGGAATATATATATATATATATATATAAAAGGACAAATCATTTAAGGATCTGATTTGGTTCTCACATCTTCATGCATGATTTATGAAACATGATTTATGAAACACGATCTGCTTGTAATTTGAGGGAGTATACATATTCATGCAATGCCTAATAATCTCTGAGTCATATGTCAGGAAGAAAAATGTGTTTTAGTGCAAGTATTCTTCACTTTCATTATAGCAGGAGTGTGAAGGGCCTTTCACATGAGCAAGTTTCATGTGCTGCTTTGGCCTCCTAAAACCTGCTGCAGATGCAGATCGTAAAGGTGATTTTAAAACATTGCCATAGTAGCAAGGAAACAGGAACTGTGTGCAGTAAACAGTGAAAACAAGTACTTGAGCTTAGAACAGAAAATGGTTGATATTACTTTGATACTTAACAGAAATAACAAACAACTTGTTTTACATGGTTTCACCAAAGTTTACTTCTTCAATATGTCCTTGGTGAATAATAAATGAGTAAAATATAAATGAGTACTAGAACTGAGTTCTGCTCTTAGAGAGGTTTAAGCTCATATTTTTTGTACCTAAACTAAAACCTAAATGAGAAACCTAAAATTAAAAATCTAAATGATATAAATATATATGTTATTTAGAAAATATTATATATACACTACTGTTCAAAAGTTTGGGGTCAGTGTGATTATTTTTAAAAGAAATTAATACTTTTATTCAGCAAGGATGCATTAAATTGATCAAAAGTTACCAAATATTTCCAATAAATGCTGTTCTTTTGAACTTTCTATTCATCAAAAAATCCTGAAAAAAAATCACAAAAAATGTTAACTGTTTTTAACATTGATAATAATAATAAAAATGCTTCTTGAGTACCAAATCAGCATATTAGGATTATTTCTGAAGGATCATGTGAAATTAAAGCCTGGAGTAATGGCTACAGAAAATTCAGTTTTGCCATCACAGGAATAAATTGCATTTTAAAATAAATTGAACTAGAAAACAGTTGTTCCTCTTCAGGAACTCGAGCTGCGTCGAGAGACACTAGGGGAACGCCTACAGCGTAACCGGCTCTGAATTATCAATCAAATCTGTCCAGAAATGGGAAGGGACGTCACGGGCGAGGTGACGTAATGACCAG
>JAUZSZ010000134.1:27651978-27667395 GCA_034780575.1 Labeobarbus marequensis
TAGTATCAGGCTGCAACATAAAAAAATTGAAAAAATTTAAGGGGGTCTGAATACTTTCCGTACCCACTGTATATTATGTAAACAAAAACTTATTTTGGATACAATTAATCATTTGACAGCACTAATAAAAATACAATTGTTTTTTTGTTTTTTTTGTTATTTTATCTTAGGTTCATTAATATTAGTCTGTGTTATTTTAGTATTTTAGTATAAAGTTTTATTGATTATGTTGTTATTTGTCCTTTTTATTAGTTTTTGGGTGTTTTTAAATGTCTATTTTTATTAATTTTTATTTTATTTTAGTTTTTTTGTTATTTCAGTGCTTCAAGTTAAACTAAATTAATAGGAGAAATGTAGTTTTTGCTATTAACAATATACTGTAGTTTTTGTTAATATTTTGAATTAGGTTTTGTTTTATAGTTTCTGCTTTCACATTAATTTTACTTAAAGCTTTAGTAATTTTGTAGCTTTTGTCATTTTTAGTTCTTTTAATGTCTATTTTTTTTATTAATTTTTATTTCATTTTAGTTTTAGTTTATTTTATTATCTCGAGTTAAAATAAACAATTCCTATTTTTGCTATTAACAAGAGTTTTTTATTAATATTTTAAATAAAATTTTGTTATTAGTTTGCTTTGACTTTAATTTCGGTTACGTTTTTATTAATCTTGTGTTTTTGTCATTTTTATTAGTTTATAAATGTCTATATTTACTAACTTTTTATTTATTCCTTTTAGTTTTAGTTTGTAGTTATAAAAGTACCTCAAGATAAACTAAAAAAATGGGAAATGCAGTTCTTGTTATTAATTAAAAGTTTTTGTTAATACTTTAAATTAGATTCTATTTTTATATTTTTTGTTTAAATATACTAACCCTGGTTTTAGTAAATGTTGAAATTAAACTATATTTCTGAAATGAAATCTTAGTGTTACTGATACATTCATGTCTTTATACTTACAAGACTGATTGTGCAAACACCAGTAACTATAATAGTATTAACCTGGTCGTTACCTGATGTTCTGATGGCTGTCTCTGGGTTTTGTTGTAACAGGGGTGGAGGTGTGGGTCTGGTCCTAGCGAGCGCGGGTTTCGGTATGCTAACGGCGCCGCTGATGGAGCTCCACAATCAGAAGGGTTTCTTCCTGCATCACGTAATCCTCACCTGCTGCACTCTGCTCTGCATCATTTGCATACCGTTGCTCCCGGAAACCGCCGGCCAACCGCTGCCCGAGACTATCGCTGAGGGGGAGGGGCTTCTGCGACGGCCCATCCTCCACGGAGAACAGCACCACCTACTGGCCAGGACCGAGGTCAGGGAGTATTCGCGCGTTCAGGACACGCCTCTTCACCAGGTGGTCAACCCCGGCAACGGCTCGGTGCCTAGCAACAGCACAGCCAATGGCGTGAGGACTTCATGACGCCATTTGCTAAGAACGACCAAACAAAGAGCGATTGTCAAGAACGAGTTTTACTCATTCATTTTTTTAAAACTGCGAAACGCGACTGATGTCGTGGTAAAGTGTCAAACGCCTCATTAACCAGCATCGGTGAAAAATTCCTACCATCGTACAAACTGGAAATGTTATTTTAACTTGCGTTCAACGAAAGGAGCTCTATTTTTCGAACGGCCACTAACGAACAACAGCCTCATGGAGGAGTTTCACTGATTTGAATGTGTTTTTTTTTTGTATGTTTGGTAAATGTTTGGTATTTATTATAAGGACAGAATAACGTTGACAGTAAGAACTGGTGGACTTCATTCATGTATGGGAGATTGTTTCCACCAAAGGATAAAGAAAATAAAAAAGGTATTTGTGACTTTCTCTAACAGAAAGTCAACTCCGACTTTTTTCTCGCAATTCTAAGAAAAAAATGTGCAGTTCTAAGTAAAGAAAATTAAAATTGTGGGATATAAACTGGGAAATTTGGAGAAAAGTCAGAATCGCAAGATATAAACTCGTAATTCTGGGGGAAAAAAAGGAAGAATTATGAAACAAAAACTGAGAATAGCAAGATTTAAAGTTGCAATTCTGAGAAGTCAAAATCACAAGTAAACTTGCAATTTTGAGAAAAAGTCAGAATCATACAATATAAACTCAGAATCGCAAGATAAAAACTGAGAATCGCAAGATTTAATGCCGCAATTCTGGAAAAAGTCAAAATTGCAAGATATGAATTCTCAATTCTGGAAAAAGTCAAAATCGCAAGATAGGAATTCTCAATTCTGGAAAAAGTCAAAATCGCAAGATATGAATTCTCAATTCTGAAAAAAGTCAGAATCGCAAGATATAAACTCATAATTGATAAAAAAGCCAGAATCACAAGATATAAACTCATAATTGATAAAAAAGTCAGAATCGCAAGATTTAAACTCATAATTGATAAAAAAGTAAGAATCGCAAGATAAAAACTGAGAATCGCAAGATTTAATGCCGCAATTCAGAGAAAAGCCAAAATCGCAAGATATGAATTCTCAATTCTGAAAAAAGTCAAAATCACAAGATAAAAACTGAGAATCGCAAAATTTAATGCTGCAATCCTGAGAAAAGTCAGAATTGCAAGATATAAACTCTCAATTCTGAGAAAAACATTAGAATTTTGAGTTACAAAGTTGCAATTAACTTTAGTAACTGAGTTCCGATCTCACAATTCTGAGAAAAACAAAAAGTCTGAATTATAAAGTCTGAATTATAAAGTCATAAAGTCTAAATTATGAGATAAAATTTAAATTTAGGATAAAAAGTCAGAATTACGAGTTTATATCTCATAAAGACGACATTTTTTGTGCCTCATGATTCTGTAAAAAAAAAAGTTGCAATTAATTTAAAAAAATTTTTTTGATCCTGTGGGGGAAACAAGCATCCATATTCATGACACACGTGTACAAAATATGTGCACGAATTGTTTAGTAAACACCAATTCTTCTCATTCGTAGGAATGGTTTTTAAGCGCTACAAATGCGTTTCATGAATGAAGTTCACCATTCGTGTGCACCTCACTATGTTCAGATTTTTTTAGTCTGTCTGTTTTGCACTAAAACTAGAAAAGCAATCACGAGTTGGCCAGATGAATCTGAACTGAACGTGTGTGAAACCACGACTGGACAGATGATGGCTTTAAAAAAAAAACTAAAACAAAAAAACAGAACAAAAACAACAGCACAACTTAATGGTCTGCTCTTAACCATTGTGCGTCAATTTAAAAAAGTTACAGAGGTCCTTAGAAGACAAAAATGTAAAATAAATACATTTTAAAAAATCATAAAAATATTATATACTAATCTTTTTTCCGCTTTCACTGACATAGATCTTCTCTTGATCAAAACGACCAACAATTAAGTAATTTTCATGATGTTAACCCTTTAAATGCTAGTTTGTTTATATAATGCCACTGTTGTTTTTAATGAAAGATTAAATTAATTATTTTCCTGTTTTTTTACATTCTTGGATATGTCAGTGTTTAGCAAAAACATAAATGCTGATGCATTATTTTGTGCAGTGTTAAAAGAATTATAAATATAATTCAATTAAAAAAAAATTCTAGGCAGAGGCAGAAAATCAGGTGGAAAATCATAAGAAATTACAGAATTTTAAAAGTAGTAGAAATTGCCAACAGAGTGAAAGCCTATTAACAAAAAATGCATGATTTTATGCTTAAATAGCACTGGGATTAAATATTGCAGTTTTAATGGGTTTCAATTGGGACATTTTTTTCAATGAGGTCCTGAGTGCAACTGTTTTTGTACATAGTATAAAATAGATTTATGAAAGGAAATGAGGATGAAATATTAAGATTCTAATAAAAATTACACTGGTTGCATTAACACACTCAAAATGATCAAAAAAAGAAAAAAAAACATGAAAAAGACTAAAAGTCCTTATGGATGTTTTAGATTTGAAATGCTAATAAGTAAAAACATCATTGAATTAAAGTAATGAGAATTTCATGACAATCATTAGAATAATAAAAACAAAAACTATAACATGCAGATACATTACCATACTAAGATTTTTTTATTGCATTGTGTTAATGAGATTTGGCAGGAGGGGAGAAAATGAAAATAAAGTCACAATGCAGAAACAGGCTTCATTTTATGAATTTATTTTGACTTTTGGTGTGAAATGTGTCCCGGACATTCACTTGTTTCATAAATGTGAACTCGGGCTGATGTGGAGCACGACCACTAGAAGGGCTGCTGATTGTTTTCATGTATATTTAGCAATTATTATTATTATTATTATTAATGTGTAGAGTAGCAGTGGAGTAACTTGAACATCACAGAGCTCCTGTTTGTCCTCAAACTACTGAATAAGAAACCAAATTAAGAACAAAACAGTCTCTAACTGTATACCAGAAGGTTAATGAAACACTTCCAAGGTTTTAAACAGTGATTGCAGGTATTGTGTGTGTGTGTTTATACAGGATTCTGGGATATATATATATATATATATATATATTTATCTCTGAATATAAGTTGTCATTTCACTTCCAAATGGAAGGACTAATAGTGAATAATCAGAAAAAAAGCACAGAATCAATATTCACCTTTTCTGTAAACACTGAAGCGCTCCATAATACTTCAAATACTGATTAAAGCACATCTAAGAGCACATATGAGTCAGTTTCACAAAATAAACAACAATTCCAGGTCATATTTCACCCCAAAACAAATGGCCAAGTATATTTTTCTTAAAGAAAATTAAGCATATTTTTAGGACTAAAAATATTATTTTAAGGTGAAAAAATAAAAAATAAATTTGTCAAGCACCCTTGTAGGTATGCATTACAAACAAAACAAAAAAAATCTTAATTATGAATAAAAAATATATTAAAAATTATATATAAAATGTGTCACGATGCAAAGAAATCTTAAGTATTTTAAAAATAAAAAATCATTTTGGATTTGGCATGAAACATGACCTGGACACGCATAATGAGATTCACTCAAACGCAGGAGACTGAAACATTGTAAAGCATCTGTGTATTTTTCTGTATTTGACTCTCACATGTCATTTTGACGATTAGGATTAAACGGGAATTTCATACATGTTAATAGTCCATTTGAAGACATTGCACTTGTAAATAAATACTGTTTTTTTAATACAGTATATTTTGTTGCTCATATTTTAATAACAGGGTTTTATGGAAGCTTGTTTGTGCTACGGAATAAAAACTGAGACTTTCTCACAATTCTGATGGAATAAAAAAATTATTTTGAATTGTAAAAAAGTTAATTTTTTATATTACAATTGATTTTTTCTTGCAATTGTAGCTTTAAGCTAATACAATTTTTTCATTATTTTTCTAAATTTTATCTCAGAAATCAGACTTTTTCTTGCAATTGTCACTTCACATTTTTAAAAAGTCCATTTTTATCTTACAGGTCAGATTTTTTTCTTGCAATTGTAACAGCTAATAACATTTTTTCATTATTTTTCTATTAATTTTGAATTTTAATCTCAGAATTCAGACTTTTTTCTTGCAATTGTCACTTCATAATCATATCTTGTAATTCTGACTTTTCTCTCAGAATTGTGAGATAAAAAAACATTTACCTTTTTTTGTATTTTATATTTTATATCCTATGGCAGAAACAAGCTTTCCACACCTTGTGATCAGTATGTCTTTTGTGAATACTCACACAAAGCAATTTTTTCTATTACAGAATAGAAAAAAATATATTTTTATTAAATAAACTTTTAAGGATTGTATATGATAATTACTTCCCATGACTTTTCAAGGTCTGGAAATTGAATGTTTTAACCTTCATAAATTTGGCTCATAATTGGATACGGGCACCACAAAATAATACTGTTACCACTGAATACTTTTTTCTTTAGATTTATTGAGCTATGTACAATAAAAAGCAAACAGGTAAAACAGCAAATGTTTAAAACTTGTCAGGATGAAGCTCCATCTCCTTTTTGATTCTGTTCTCCACCAGCAACGCTAGATTTGAGTCCGTCACGGGTAAATTGTAACTTACAAACACCTGTTTCTTTGTCTTCTTTGCTGAAAAGAAAGAGAAAGATAAATGCTAGAAACTAGGTGAACACTAGGTTTGTCAACATCCAGTTTTTTTTTAGCAGCTCTGGCATAGTTTTGTTGTAAACATTCGGATTTGATCACATTACATGTCTCTGTAAACGACTGAACTAAATGGATGGATCGGTCTGATCAGTTAAAGCAGGTCTTACTGAGTCTCTGTGCAAGAGAGCTTGGTGTCGTGTCTGACGTGTCTCCCAGAACCAGAGTGGACAGAGGCATTGAATCCTGGGAAAAAAAACAACAAACACAAAATATGAGCTGCAGGAATCACTTACTTTCATTTGTGAACCTTCAGCTTTAAAAATAGAACTAATCCGAGAGATTATATTATCATAATGTGCATTTTAAATCAATGACAATAACAAAATTACTCTTACCAAGACAAAAAAAAAAAATTATTACTTTAAATTAAAATGAAGTAGGTGCTCCCAGCAACTGGTGTTATTGTAAAAAAATAAAATAAAATGAAATAAAGCTATCAAAAACTTTTTGGCTAATTGAAATAAAGCTGAAATAAAATATAAATATAAAATATAAAAATTAAATAAAACCTTTCAATCTTGGCAAATCACTAAAATACATAAGTTTAATTTGAAGTATTAAAATGACCAAAACTAAAACTGAAATAGAAATAAAAATAATTTAAAGCTAAACAGAAATACAAAAATGACACACACACACACACAAAAACCTAAATTTGTGTAGTTAACTAAAACTATTGATTTGTTAATTGAAATAAAGCTAAAACTAATTATAAATATTACATTAAAAACTTGAAACAATTAGAAATGTTGCCTTGGCAAAAAAATAAAGTTTAAATTGAAGTATTAAAATTACTAAATCTAAACGAATAAAAATAAATTAACGCTAAATATAAAAGTTATAAAAGCATAAAATTAAATAATGAAACTTGTGTTGTTATTGTTAACTAAAACAAAAAAAGTTTTTTTTAATACAGCTGAAATAAAATATAATTATCATATGAAAAAAATAGCTTGTTAAAGTATTAAAATTATTAAAACTAAAAATGAAATTAATTCAATTAAATATAAAACTGACAAAGGCATATAATCAACACTAGTGGACAGTAGTGAAGTATTTTAACTTTATTCAAGTAAATTTAAAACTACATCCCAAAGCATAATATCATACTTTTTAGTGCACTATATTTCATAAATACATTTTTTTTTGTTTACCTTTAATACTTAAGAACATTAAAAATGTAGTACCTTGTACTTAAGTAAAACTTTGAATTATTTTTACTTGAGTAAAAGTAAGAAAGTACTAGATTTCTAATGTAATTAAGTATTAAATGATATTTAATATGAAACGTAGTGCAGTAATATGTAAAATAAAAGCAAAACGTAATGTACTTTTTATTATTTTATTAATCCACGTTTTAAAACATGAATTAAATAAACACTTTTAAATTTGCCTTTTTATTTATACATTTAAAAATTATTTTTAAATTTATTGTTTTATTAAACTACGTTTAAAAACACAAATTAAATAAACATCTTTAAATATGTCAATTAATTTGTCCATTTAAAAAGTGATTTATTTATATACATTTTTACGTTTGAATTATTAAATTAATAAATTGATACTTATTACAGAATATTATGCTTTGGAATGATGTGAAGTAAACGTTTTCTAAAGAAAAACACCCAGACACTTGAAAAATGTACTTTTAAAGCAGAACAAAAAATACTTCACTACTGTCTGCCTCTGATAATAAAATGAATAAAACTTAAAAATTAAAATACTAATACAATACAATAAAATTCTACAATAAAATACAATAATGAAAGCTAATTCAAAATCTTAATATACAATAAAAATAAATAAATAATAATAATCAACAAGTAATAAACAAAAACAAATAATAAACAAAAGCTCTACCCAGTACACCCACTGATTTACCAGAGGTTTACCATGTTAACATACACTAGCAATAACATACCAAACTAACCAAAAAGTACCATGTTATTACATGTAAACACAATGTATACGAGTATGATTATGATGGGAATTATATACGTATGCAGACATATGCAGGACTCACATATTTACTGTCGACGGCCAGAGCCAGACTGGACAGAACCGGACTAGACCCGATCCAGAGGAAAAACCCGCCGCTCAGCTTCATCACGTGGAAGTGAACGAGCTGCTCCAGAATCTTCTCCGAGAAATCATGGACCGTGATGGGCTCCACGGGTGCCTGAGCGCCGCAGTCGCCGTTCAGCACCGTCTCCATCCCGGTAAAACCTCACTCGACGGTCAGTGACACACAAACCTCAAAATGAAAGTAAAAACATCATCACTTCCGCTCGCCGGGAGACTGCAGCGCCCCCATCCGGGCTGGCGCGAGAGCGACCTCTACAACACCGTGATGCTTTTATTTTAATTGAATAAGACATGCATTTGCATTCAAATATAAATATTGAACATTGCAATTATGCATATGTGACCCTGGATCACAAAAACAGTTTTAAGTCGCTGCGGTATATTTGTAGCAATAGCCAACAATAATTATCCATTTTTCTTTTATGCCAAAAATCATCAGGATATTAAGTAAAAATCATGTTCCATGAAGATATTTTGTAAATTTCTTAGCATAAATATATCAAAATTTCTGATTAGTAATATGCATTTCTAAGAACTTCATTTGGACAACTTTAAAGGAGATTTTCTCAATATTTAGATTTTTTTTTTTTGCATCCTCAGATTCCAGATTTTCAAATAGTTGCATCTCAGCCAAATATTGTCCAAACCATTCATCAATGGAAAGCTTATTTATTCAGCTTTCAGATGTTGTATAAATCTCAATTTAGAAAAATTGATACTTAAGACGGGTTTTGTGGTCCAGGGTCATATATGAAAATATGTCAAATAAATACAGCTCACGCTGTTTTTACCATGCAATGAAAGTGAATGGTGACTGAATTGCCTCAAACAGCAATTTCTCATCTGCAAGTTGTCCAAAATGTTGCAGCGAGGCTTCTTACTGAAACAAAAAAGAGGGATCACATTTTTCCAATTTTAGCGTCTTTATTTTAAAATAGCTGTCTTTGTGTACAAGGCTTTATCTGGCCTTGCACCTAAATACATCAGTGGTCTTCTGATTCCTTACTCTCCTCAAAGAGCCCTTAGGTCTAATAATCAGCTTCTCTTAACTGACCCTCGTTGTCGCTGTAAAACCGAGGGTGGTCGGGCTTTTTCAGCTGCAGCCCATAAACTTTGGAATAGTTTGCCTGTAAATGTGAGACTTGCTCCAGCTAGTTTTAAGTCTGTCCTCAGATCTTATTTGTTTTCTCTGGCTTTTGATTAATGTTAGTTAAGGCTCTGATGTTAATTTGCTCTGATCCTGTTTTATGTGTTTAATTTTCATATGATGCATGTTTTCTTTTATGCTTTTTATATACTGTATTTTGTTGTACAGCACTTTGGTGCAACTCTGTTGCTTTTAAATGTACTATAGAAACATTTTTTGACTTGACTTGGCTTATTACTGTATCCTAAATGTTAAGACTGTGTACTGTATGTTTCCCTGCGGACATGATTAATGAGAGCTGAGAGGCTGTCATTTAGTACTCAGCAGCTCTCATAATTTGGATGTTAGTTTAATTAGTATTCTGACCTAAAAAGATAAGAATTATTCATTTTGAAATGATTTACTGGCAAGAAAGCAATGAGAGAAAATATGTACAATATCAAACCATCATCAATGATACATTTTATGGGAACTTTTGAGATATATTCAGTGTCATAGTATTCTAAATTGTGAGTTTGCGTTTTGGACTGCCACAGATGAAACTGTGACAGCGTAAGATGCATGAGTTTGTCTTTGAGCACTATTCAGTTAAAGCCTATATGATTATTATTTCATCTTTCATATCTACTGTTCCATTTCATCAGACATTTTAGCAGCTACAGCGTGTCATAATGATATTCAGGATATGAGCTACTGAAACACTGCACTTGAGACACTTCCCAAACATTTACCTGCCATTAATTAGGAAAATGCCGGTACTAACACTTCCACTGTTTGCTGTAGTCTTGGGCACAATAGTGAAGGGTCTCTTTTATTTACAGGTTAACTCTGAGAGCACTCTTATCATGCTGTCTGTATTTGACTAATGTTCCTCTCATGTGAATTATTTCCTAACAGCACATTATTATTCATATGGTGATTATGTCTTTACACAGCTTACTATTATGGGCTGGGGAAAAACTGATGTAGCTGTGCTATATACACTGAATGCTGTATGCATTCTTTGCAGTTCAACATTATTCATTTCACACTTTTATTGTCTGCTATTGTTTATTTTTGATACTGTGGTAATACATTTAATGCCATGTTAATGGGTCATAAACTGGTACAGTTTACCTATATTTAGGCATGAATTAGTCATAGAGTTTGGAAATGTGGTCGCACTTTATTTTAAAGTGTCATATGATGCTATTTTAAAGATCATTATTCTGTGTATTTGTTGTAACAGAATATGTTGACATGTTTTAATGTTAAAAAAAAACATTATTTTTCAAGTACTGTACATTATTTTAGGTCCTCTATGCCCCGCCTCTCTCAAGCGTGTCATAGTAGTTACTGATTCAGAAGCTCCAGATTGTTATAGCAAAGTCGGAACTGACCCTTTTTTTTTGCGTGCACATTTTGGTGGCATTACACAAATATTTTCATATCATGACGTAGACATGTGGGGCCGTGTTTAAACAAGGTGTTTTAGGGGGGCGTGGCAGAGTCTTAACTTTTATAAAGAATATCTCTTTGGGTTTGAGACTTTAGTCTTTGCAACTTTGGGGATCTTATCTATGCACTAACAGCTTGTAACGCTCCAAAGAGAAAGGAAAACTTGAAATCAAATAATATGACCTATTTAATTGAAGGGGTTGAACAAAAATGTAACTTAAAATTACAACCATTCTTATACACAGTCCCCCCATTTTCATTTGATCATAAATAAAATGTTCATTTTTAATATTTTGTTGAGCTTTGCAGGCAATAACTGCCATAAGTCTGGAACTCATGGAGATCACCAAAGACTGGGTTTCCTCCTTTGAGATGCTTTGCCAAGCCTTTGCCAAGCCAAGCCTGACTTCAGTTGTTGTTTGTTTGTGGATCTTTCTGCTTATAGTTTTGTCTTCAGCAAGTGAAATAAATGCTCAATCGGGTTGAAATCAGGAGATTGACTTGGCCATTGCAGAATATTGCACTTTTTACCTTCAAAAACTCTTGGGTTGCTTTTGCTTTGTGTTTTGGGTCATCATCCATTTGTACTATGAAGCACCACCCAATCAACTTTGCTCCATTTGACTGAATCTGGGCAGAGAGTATATCCCTGTACACTTCACAATTCATCCGGCTGCTTCTGTCCTCTGTCATGTCATCACTAAACACCAGTAACCCAGTGCCACTGGAAGCCATGCATGCTCATGCCATCACGCTGCTCCACCATGTTTCACAGATGATGTTGTGTGCTTTGCATCTCAAGCTGTTCCAAGCCTTCTCCATACTTTTTTCTTCCCATCATTCCGGTACAGGTTCATCTTAATTTCAGCCGTCCAAAGAATGCTTTTCCAGAAGTGGTCTGGCTTTTTTAGATGTTTATTGGCAAAGTCTAATCTGGCCTTGTTTGCACCTTGTGGTGAATCCTTTGTATTTGTTCTCGTGAAGCCTTCTCTTGATTGTAGACTTTGACAGTGACACACCTACCTACTGGAGAGTGTTACCATGGAGAGGAACCTCCTATCATCCACAACTGTTGTCCTCCATGGAATGTATCAAATGCCTAACAATTGTCTGTTTCATTTGTATGGAGAGATCCTTTGACTGCATGATGTGGGTTCACAGCTTCCAAATGCAAATGGCACACTTAGAACCAACTGCAGACCATTTACCTGCTTAATTGATGTAGAAATAATGAAAGAATAGGCCATGCCTGTCTCTGAAGCTTTTGAGTCAATTTCCAATTACTTATGGTCCTTTGAAAAAGGGGGAGGTACATATTAAAGAGCTGTAATTTCTTAATCTTTCCTCCAATTTTGATGAGAATACCCTCAAATTAAAGCACAGAGTGTGCACTTTATATTCATTATATGACTGTAAATTGAATACGTTTTGTTCGGCAGCTAAAATAATAAAAATTGTGCCTGTGTCCAAATATATATGGACCTGACTGTACTTTGCCATCCCTACTGTAGGTCTCATCGGAAATGGGCTTGTCATATTTGTGACCGGCTACAAAATGAAGATGACAGTCAACTCCATTTGGTTCCTCAACTTGCCCATTGCAGACTGCATATTCTCCTTAACTCTCATCATAACCATCATTTTAGCCTTATGGCTTGGCACTTTGTGACTTCTAGAGCACATTTCTCCACTTCATGATTTACCTAAACATATATGCTAGCGTTTTTCTGCTGACGACTATCAGTCTGGACCGATGCCTGTGCACATGGATGGTTGTGTGGACTCAGAATAATCGAACCCTGTTCAAAGCCAGAATCATCTGCAAGATTGTGTGGGTTTTATCCATTGGCTGCAGCATCCCTGCTGTCACCATCCACTCAACAGCAGAGTCTGAAGGAATCTCTAACTATCCAACTTCTATAAAATCCTACAAGTCTTTGGTCACATATAGGTTCATAGTGGGCTTCCTCATCCCCTTCCTAATCATTGTATCTTCACATATAGCAATCGGATTGCGAGTCAAAAGCCTCAAAAAGAGGAAGCAACTCAGATCGTACTGGGTCATTATAGCTGTGGTCCTGGCCTTTTTCATATGCTGGCTTCCTTTTCATATCCATGAGTTTTATTACACAATCGCAAAGGAGAATCAGTGGAGTGAGTCTGCTAAGGAGGTTTTATTGAAAACAGAAGGTATAGTGAACTGCCTAGCTTTTCTAAACAGCTGTCTGAACCCCATTCTCTATGTGTTCATGTGTGATGAATATAAGAAGAAGCTTAAACAGTCTCTGCTGCTGGTGCTAGAAACGGCTTTCGCTGAGGATCATATGGACTTCAGAGTCTCAAAGCAAACAAAACACATCACTATCTCTATGCCTGCCAGCTGCCAGGATGAAAAACCAAACCATTAAAATTATCTAGACATTTACGACTCTGCTTTCTTACCTTGATGGCCGCACATTTATGACTTATACAAACAAGGTTCAACAAAATAAACAGCCATAAACTGCATTATACAAGTGAAAATGCTGAATCAATGACTCATTTTGTTCTATTCTGGGGGAGAAATGTTTAGAAACTCTGGCTAACTCTTGTTGACTGTTTTAAAGCAAAATTATCTCACTTCATACATTTTATGGCATATAGGTATGAAAAAAAGCATCAAAATACTTCTTTTTCCTGTATGCAAATCAAATACAGTTAAAAATGATGGGCCTTTTTACACTGAAAAAACTGACATTTCTAGTCATTTCACAATTAATCACTGAGAAATATCAAGTCACACTGAGTTAAAAGTGAAACTCTCTTGTAGAAATTCTGAAATAGTATTTTAATCTTTGTTATTCCTAGAGGTACCTGGAAACGTCCTGCTGCAGTCATTACTTTACTGCTAAAAAGAGCAAAACGTGAGTATTTATATATAAGAGGAAACTAGAAAAGACTGACATTGCTAATTTTATTCTAGTTGACACTGGACTGGTTCTCTTTTGTGAGCATTCAACAATGAATCAGGGATGTACCAAACTGTGTGTTTTCCGAACACTGAGTTAGAGTCCTGGAAATTTTTAAATAATAACAAAATAAAAATGAAATTCTAAAAAGCAACTTATTAAGATGGTGTTTAATGATATTAAACCTCCCTTTTACCATCAATCACATCACCTGTCCTCACTGAATCACATTCTACCAGTCTAAATAAATAAATAAATACATAGAAAATGGATAAGATCTAAAGGCTTTTTTTGGATAGATTGTTTTCTGACGGTTTTAAAACCAATCAGTTTTCTAGAATCTAAAACAACATCTTTTTTCCCAGACGCAGGTCTTAGGCATAGGCATATAACTTTCTCCTGTATGCAAATCAGGTTTTTATTTGTATCATTATATGAAAAGGCCAAAAGCACAACCTCTTCTACACACAGTGAGACTATTTATAGTGAGCCATATGGAGCCATTAATGTGCTTTTAAAGATGGACAGATGACAAACTAGTCTGAATGGCTTAAAAGGTCTGGGTCCACATTTATTCGTTTAGCAGATGCTTTTAAAGGCAGGGTAAGCAATTTTTCAAAAACGTTTTAGAAAACTGAGTCGGGGCCGAGTACCAAAACAAACTTGTAGCCAATCAGCAGTAAGGGGTGTGTCTACCCATGATGTGGAGGAGAGAGCGTTCAGTGAACAGCTGAGCCGAACGGCAGAAAGATAGAGATGGTGGATAAACAAAAGAGGAAAACGTCTGCGGAACGATAAGGCAAGAATTAGGACCCGTGTAAATATCAGATCAGAACTCAAGGAGCGGAAGGCCTGCGATCGGGCGCCGAGGTTGCTTTGGTTCTTCTCGATAGGTGAGTAACACCAGTTCTACACCGGACGCACCGCAACAGCTAAAGTCTGCCTACACTGGGTGCGATAAAGGGACCGTTGAAAATCATTTGAAATTTGTGTCAGCACGTCATAAATAGAACGAGGCAGCAGTTCTCTGTCGAGATTTGTCATCCAGTGTAGACAGCATCACTGATTATAATGACTTCTATAGCCTAGTATTTTTCTGCGCAGCTCATGTCCGGTGTAGACACTGTGTAACATTGGTTTTGCTTTGTTTCACAGAGCTAATTGTTGCTGAGTTGTGTAGGCTACGTATGTGTGGGGCGGATCTATCAAAATAGGGGCGAGACCCTTTTGGGGTGGGGCGTGATTGTTTTGGTGATTTCAAATATCAACATTGGCTTCCAGAAATTGCTTACCCTGCCTTTAACAAATGAAAAACAAATTTTCTCTGTGCGTCTCACACAATGCTATCATGACTTCAGAAAACTTGGAATATATAGTAGTGCACAGTTTTTAGGTACTATGACAAGTTTTGGCTTGTTCACTGTGGTCACTATGAACCGTTGTTGTATAGAAAAGTTAAATAGCTGCTTAACGTGAATAAAGTCTTGTGAATGTAGTTACTGCACATTGCTTATCGATGGATATTACTATATTCACAGTTCAGCACAGCTCTCATATGTTCTGAAGTGTTTCGAGCATGGCGTACTTGTTCTTCTGGAGGTACTTGTGCAGGGGCCCCAGCTCAGCGAGCTCCATGACCAGCATGAGGTTCTCAGCTTCACAGATGCCGATCATGCGAACGATGTACGGGTTATCCAGCTGCTGCATGACG
>JAUZSZ010000134.1:27873177-27884780 GCA_034780575.1 Labeobarbus marequensis
TCTACATGTGCCTTATCTGAATATGTAATATCTGACCTGTCTTGAGAAAAGAAAGAGCATGAGTCATGATTCATGACTTACTGCTTCATTTACATTCATTTAAGTTTTATTGTCACTGCTCTTGCATTTCATGAGAGAATAAGTCACTTTAAAATTCATTTAGTCTCTTTCTTCTTATTTTAGATTGGATGAGTGTGAAGGCTGGGCAAGAGATGGAGTTGTTGTTTAAGATGCACATTAAACATTTTTTTATATTTTTAACATTTGAATTTATTTGTTTATCTATTTATTTATTTTTAAAGAAACAATGTACATTAATAATAATTTAAGTAAATGTACCCAAATTTGGCAAAAGCATAATTTTCATCAGCATTTACTTTTGAATGAATTTTTTAGAATAAAACAGAATATTTATTGTTAACGTATTTAAGTATCACTATAACTTTTGCTCATTTTGCTCAATAAACAACATATTTATAGCACCATTTATATATATATATTCATGCATATTCTCTTTCAGAAAATATTTAATGCTCAATTTATAATAATTTTCTGTTGTTATATTTATATTTTGAATCTAATTTCATGCATATCTTTTAAAAAATAAAAAAGCTTTAATTAATATTAAATTATTAGTATTAAATAATTTTATATTTTAGTGTTTTGGAACATTTTTAATCTAAATTAATGCATTCAAAAATAAAAAATATATAGTACTCAATTATGTTTTTTTTTAAATTTCAGACATATTTTAAAAAATATTAAATTATTTGTTTACATATTTGTTTAATTTAAAATATTTTATTTAATATTTAATTAATAGAATGCAATCATTTTAAATTATAGTATGTTTAAATGTTTTAATGTAATTTCGCACGTTTTTATTTAAAAGTAGTTTTATTTAATAGTCAATTATTAGAATTAAATCATTTAAAATTATTCATATATATTTTGTAAATAAAAAAGCTGAATTAAATAGTTTAATATTATAAATTTTTTATAATATTTGTAATTTAATCTCAATTTAATTTTGCTTTCTTCTGTTTTTTTTCTCCTGTGTTTTCCCCGGCAGTGCTCCGGTATCTCTTTTCCCGTCGGATAGCATCTACGAGGTTTTGGCTCCGGAGGTGGACGTCCAGAGCCGTGAGGTGTTCGAGTGTCACGTTCAGAAGGGTCGTGGTTGGGTCAGGACGCTGTGTCAGGAGGACGTGCTCATGTACCGCGAGTACATCAAAAACAGATACATGTGAACAGATTGACTGATGGGAAATGGTTGAATTATTAGAGCAGCAGTTCTCCGTACTGCTCATTTAAAATGAGTCTTTTAACCATCAAAAATATACAACATTCCTTTTCCCCATAAAAGCAATGCAGAAGTGTTTGTTAATGAAACTGTAGATCATGAGGAACAGACACCGCTGTGACTTATAATAGATTTTGTGGCGTGAAAGTGAAACAAATCGATTCGCAGATGAGCATCTGATTAAGTTGTGCCTGATGTTAATATGATGTATGAGGTTACATATGTACAGAATATAATAAAAGATCATGAGACTAAGCTGTGTTTTTATATTCATATATTCATGTTGGTTCAGAATGTGTCGTCCTGCAGCGTTTGTGTGTGTTTACTGAGGGACCAGACACACAATGAAGGAGGAACCCGAGACACTTCTACAGAGCAGAAGATCAGAGATGCATTTCACACCAGACCGGAAGAAATGCAAAGCAGCTATGCAAAACACTCTAGCAACCACCCAGAACACCTCAGCAACCCCCTGGAAACCACATAGCAACACCCCAGAAAAAACAACCTCCTGGCAACCACCCAGAACAACTTAGCAACCCCCAGACAACCACGTAGCAACACCGCAGAAGAAACAACCTCCTGGCAACCACCCAGAACACCTTAGCAACCCTCTGGCAACCACATAGCAACACCCCAGAAGAAACAACCATCTGTCAACCACCCAGAACACCTTAGCAACCCCCAGACAACCACATAGCAACACCCCAGAAAAAACAACCTCTTGGCAACCACCCAGAACACCTTAGCAACCCTCTGGCAACCACATAACAACACCCCAGAAGAAACAACCTTCTGGCAACCACCCAGAACACCCTAGCAACCCCCTGGCAACCACATAGCAACACCCCAGAAGAAACAACCTTCTGGAAACCATCCAGAACACCTTAGCAAACCCCAGGCAACCACATAGCAACACCTCAGAAGAAACAAACTCCTGACAACCACCCAGATCACCTTAGCAACCTCCTGGCAACCACATAGCAACACCCCAGAAGACACAACCTCCTGGCAACCACCCAGAACTAGGTTTGCAAGGGGTGGACATTTTCTGGTAAATTTCCAGAAACTTCTGGAATTCTTGAAAACTTTCCAGTCTTTTGAAAACTTTTTGATATTTTTGGGAAGTTTTACTGCAATTACAATTTCTGGAAAATTTCTGTCCGTTTGCAACCCTACCTACAACACCCTAGCAACCAGCTAAAAGACCTTAGAAAACAACCGGCAACCACCATATCACTCAAGGTCATTTACGGGGTTGGCAGGAGGTTGCTAAGGTCTTCTAGTTGGTTGTTATGTGGTTTCTAAGGTCTTCTGTGTGGTTGCCAGGTGGTTGCTAACTGCCTAGAAGACCATATCAACACCCTGGCATTGTGACAGTGACTTTTGCACAGGCAAGTGCTGCTTACATTTTCTTTAAATAGTGTAATTTTGTTATTTGTTTATTTGATTAATTGTTTTGTGAACTATATATTTGAATTATATTTTATTACTGAATTGTTATACGTATCTATGCTCACCTGCCTCTCTCTCTTTCTCTCTCTCTCTCTGTCTCTGTGCAGCGTCTCGTTTCTCGCTCTGTGTGCCGCGTGAGTCTGGATCCAGTGCACAGGTGTCTGCAGAAATCAGTCACATGGCAGCAGGTGGAAACTTATGAGCACACACACACACACTCATGCATACCTGCTTGCTCAGAAAAGTGCTGCTGATTACAAGGCCTTATTAAAGCTCCATTAGTCTCTGAACAATAATGAAGTGAGATGTGGACAAAAATAAAAAAAAGTGATTTCTTTTTTTTATTTGAATGTGTATGTCACTCGCTGAGGTTATTATAGCATCTTAAGAGTGAAAAATACACTTGAGCTCAAACTGAGTTGTATATACTTAAGGAGTTAAGGCAAGACATTTTCATGCACTGCTCATATTTGGCATATTTCATAACATGTCTTCTTTCAGACTAGTGGGGAAAAAAACATCCGAAATACACATTTAATTGTTTTTTTTATTGCACTTTATCTATTTGCATCTATAAATTTCAATTCTAGTTTTTCTCCACTTCAGCAGCACTTACATACATCAAAATTTGCAGTTTTATTCCTCTATATTCTGAAGATATTTATTGAGGGGTTTGTTCATATATCATTCGCCTGATTTTATTTTTGCACTTTATGTATTTGCATCTGTAAATGTCAATTACGATACCAACACTATACATATATTTTAAAGGTCGAAAAAATGAGTTTGTTTCTCCACTTCAGCAGCACATATAAACACCAAAACTCACAGAAGGTTTTTACTTAGGAGTTTTTTCACCTGTTTTTATTTCTGCACTTTGTCTATTTGCATCTGTAGATTTCAATTGCAATACATATCTTACGTTTCCTCAATATAATAATTTTTTTCTCCTCCTCCTCAGCAGCACTTGCATGCACCAAAACACAATTTTATTCCTCTCTATATTCTGAAGGTTTTTACCGCGGGTTTGTTTATATATCATTGCTTCTTTGATTTAGCAGTGATAAAAAAAGAGAAATCCAAAATCCGTTCTGTAAAAGCGTTCAACTCTTATATGGCAATGAAATCAAGCGAAAACCTCACTTTATTCCATGGTCGGGAAAATGTATGCAATTGAGTGCATCTTTAATTAGATAACACCTCATTTGCACATTTAAACAACATTTCCGAAGACTTGTAATACACATCAATTGTCTTGATGTACCTTGATCAATCAGTTTGTAAAGTGTGATGATATCTACATTTTTCTGCATGTCTTGTACTATTATTCTAAAGTGGTTTATTGTTGTTCATATCACGTGTATTCTAAGTATGTGAACAAGTGAATATTTTCAAGGTTCTTCTGTGGCATCAGACTGTAAAACCAATGTAAAATCTCACAGTAAAATCTCTCCAGCCTCAATTCCTTATGTGTGTGTTTGATCAGACACTTGATCCAGTTAGAAACCACCTAAACCACATTAAATATATGAATTAGTATTATATTGCATGGCTCTCTGGAATTCTTTTGTATATAATGACACTGAATGACACTATGATTGCTGACCCAGGCTATTGATTGATGTCATAGGTATCTGTGTAATAAGCGGGTAAATGTACATGCAGCTTCACATGAGGGTTTATTTTGTGATAATGAGCATTGAAGCTCATGCATTAGAACTGCTGTCATTCACAAAGCTCTTCACGCATTACATGATATTTATTCTACTCTTGTTCCTGTTGCATGAGATGTTCTTTCTTTCTCTCATGACTTTTTCTTCTTCTTCATTCGGTCTTTCTCTCCCTGCACTTTCTTTTTCTGTTTACATTGTTGTAATCATATTTTTCAGCAGTGAGTACATGCATGTAGCTGTGCTGGTTTCTAGGATACCAGGAGAAAGGAGATGAAGAGAGAGAGAGAGAGAGAGAGAGAGAGATGAGCTTCACTGCAGTCAGACCATCATGACACGATCACAGCAGACATACAGATGAAAATGACATGACAATATATGTCAATAAGTTATACATAAAAAAAATTCTATTAAACATTTTTCATTTTTATATATGTGTGTGTGTGTGTGTATATATATATATATATATATATATAATTTTTATATTATTTTTTATTAATTAAATATTTTATTTATGAGACATTTTTACATCACATATAAAACAGTATATATTGTGTATACTCTGTTTATATATAAAATGTGACATAAAATGAAATATATATATATTATATATAATATAAAATAAGTGAGATATTATGAAATATGCAATATAGCTGTGCTCAGAATATGTATAGAAGATGCGTGTCAGATTATGGTAGTTTTTAAGTTTCAAATTTGAGTGGATTCCAGCAGTTAATTACAAACCAGACTGACCAAATAATGACGTTTAAAAATTCATTTTCAGCCAGTCGGTCATTATAGCAAAGTATACCTAGACATTAATATTAATATATTAGTATTAATCTACAGGTTGCTTTCCTGTCTTGCTCAGTTTTACATTCTTTGTCCTCCAGTTTTTTTTTTCTTTCTTGCTTGCTTTAGCTGGACTCTCCTGAGCTTCCAGACGTCTGTCAGGTGTTTTATCCTCATTATATTATAATTAACACTGTTCTCTGAGACCGTTGCATTCACGCATCTGATGCTGACATGATATTGTTACCAGGGTGTTGCTATGCAGTTGCTAGGTTGATTGTTATTTTACAGAAACACCTCTTTTATGTTTTTCAGCTCATGCAACTCTAGTTTCAATCTTAAAGTTGGCCACATTAGAAACTTTCAGATGTCTTTCTGATTAGACTCCGTGGTTATGAGCATCATGTGTGTCATCTGTCTGTGTGTGACTCTGAGTAAATGGAGCTTCAGAAAGGCCTCGCGGGTGCAGTGATCATTCAGATGCTTGCTGTGAATATTTGACTGCTATATTTTGATCTGTGACGATGTGAACAGAACATTCACCCCATGAGCTCCATTACAGACCATCTCTGCTGACTGTTTCTGCTCTAAATCACCTGTGAATCACCTGAACATATTCTCTTTGGCTCAAAAGTCATGTGAATTTAATATCCGTGCTTCTAAATCCTGTACAGAAATGACTGGCTGTACTATGGTACAGTGATGGCATCAGATTGTACTTTAACGTTCCTAATGTACATGTACCATCGAAATGAAGGATTTTTATTCGTATACCATGGTACTCTGATGGTATCAGGTAAAAACACAGGCCTAAAATGAGCTGCAGTGACATTTTAGATGGTTGCCATCCACCTTATTTTGAAATGTGAAAGTATATAAATAACTAGAATGTTTACAATACAAACTAGTCTGTAAAACTGCATCTTTATATTCATCCTATGTGTCCTCATAAGGTGTAAATTTATTATTTCTTGTTACTTTTTTGTTAACCTGGCAACACATCCCTTAAGAATCCATGGTAACCACAAATTAACATGGTTTTGCTACACTAACCATAGTTTAACCATGGTATTTGTAGTTAAACTGTGGTTATACATATATACTATATACTATAGTTAAACCATGGTTAATTTTCTTAAGGGATTTGTATTTGTGTATACTTTTTCTTTTTGTTTTTATAACTGTACGGCCTAAAAAGTTTGATGTTTTCTGCTGTTTAATAAATAAAATAAAAAATCAGATAAAAAGATTTGCAAATTCGCACCCTCCCGATCTGAATCAAATGATTCGCAATCCATGCTCCAAAGTTCTGATCTGAATCAAATGAATAGTGAACCCATTCTGAAATTCCGATCTGGATCAAATGATTTGCAATTCATGCTCCAAAGTTCTGATCTGAATCAAATGATTCACACTCCATGCTCCAAAGTTACGATCTGAATCAATGATTCACAATCCATGCTCCAAAGTTCTGATCTGAATCAAATGATTCGCACTCCATGCTCCAAAGTTCTGATCTGAATCAAATGATTCACACTCCATGCTCCAAAGTTACGATCTGAATCAAATGAATAGTGAACCCACTCTGAAGTTCCGATTTAAATCAAATGATTTGTGTTCTGTGCTCCGAAGTCCCGATCTGAATAATGATTCCGGAACCATAATTTCAGACAAACAGTCGCAGCGCGGATTGCGAATCATTCCTTTTGTCTAATGAACCCGCTGTAAATTTCCGATCTAAATCAAATGATTCGCGATACATGATTTGAAGTCCCGAGTCCTGATTCAGGAACTATTAGATGATTTGCAAACCTGCTCCGAAGTTCCGATCTAAATCAAATGATTCACGATATGCAAACCTCCGATCAAATGATTTGCAAACTTGCTCTGAAGTCCCAATCGGAATCAAATCATACACGATACGCGATCCGATTGGAGCACTTCGAAGTGAATCATTTTGCGATGCAATTGTTTTACTGATTCAGTTTTACCCATCACTATAAGTACTTTTTATAATCGTTACATGTGTTGTCGAAATTCGAAAATGAATGGCTCTTTTATATGATCTGGTTTTTGCTAGTGAATCTCTTGAACTGAATGATCGAAGTCACGAGTTTGAATCAATCGAAGCGTTTGAGCATAAATTACTACTCACTCAACTGAATAGGTTTGTCTGTTCCTCCACTTTTCACGTCTTCAGTCATGTTTACGCGACACTTTCAGCACTACAAGACTGGCTTAGCTCACTAGTTTTATAACATTAACTGAAATAAGCAAAATAAATAATTAAAATATCAATATTTTCATTTCAAAGATCACATCCAATACAAATCTACAAACATGTTCAGGTGAGGTAACAGGATTACTGCTAACTAGTCAAACACTCCATTAATATGATGACGTGCAACTCAAAATACATGATAGATGGTGTGTTAGTGTGCATTATGCGGCTGTTATGCATCCATTAATCATGTATTACAAGGTATTTTACATTGTTGTGAACAATGTTAAATGAACATTGCACATCTGACAGGCCAAAAGCTCAATGTGGGTGCTCAACCCCGAAAAACAATTCCAATCAAGAAAAGTAAAGTTGGCACACCACAGCTCCAACAGTAGAATTATTTATTTACGTTCTCATCACAGGTGACGTTTCGAGGCTAAAAGCTCTTCATCAGACTAATATTTTCTACTTTTGGTGCTGTGGTGTGCCAACTTTGCTTTTCTTGTTTGGAATAATGTTAAATGCAAAAATGCTATACGTTATAGTGCCATCATCCAAATTTGCCAACCTTAGTTGAATGCAAACAGATTTTGGGTAACACTTTATTTTAAGGTGTCCTTGTTACACGGTACATTACTATTATAATAACAATTAATTATGCATGATTACATGCAAGTAACCCTAATCCTAACCCTAACCATATAGTAAGTACAAGTAGTTAATTAATATCACTCAGTACTTAAATGTATAATTGCACTGTACCAAGGACACCTTAAAAAAAGTGTAACCAGATTTTGTATAAAATACAGTGCACCTTTCATTGCACAAATTGTTACTGCATGTGTCACGTGCGCTTGGTATGTTGCATTAGATCAAACATTGATATATTATCTCATGCATATGCATCAGTTGCATTCATTCACCTGTAGATGGGTGATGTTATGCGAACGGCTCGGTCGCGCGCAGCTGTAGGCGGCGACGTGCTGACGTCATCAGGGTTTATCAGCACTGCTCGGGTCCGCCGGCGCCAGTCAGTGTCTCCGCTCTCGCGCTCCTCCTCGTGCATTAAACCAGATCCAGGACTCATGTCCAGGAATCCAGTCTGGAGTAAAGGATTCACCTGAAGAAGAACACGCGAGCGGTCAGCTGAAGAAACTCTCTCCGTCTCTTGTTTTCCTCCATGTGAAGGAAAAGGTACGAAACCGATTGCTTTTTCCGATTATGAACTCAAATGAGATGAGATGCATTTGAACTGAACGTTTTGAGAGCTCGTGCGCAAACAAAATGCGTTATTTGGTCATTTTATCCGAAGCGAAGTTGGTTTCAGCACCACGGAGAGCGTGATGCGCAAACTCCGCATTCAATATTTTTCTAGTTTTTTTTTTTTTTAAATAAAAGTTTGCATTTCATTTAATGTCTTATTTTAAGTGAGATAAAGCCTTCTGTCCACTATTTCTATTCGATTTATTTCTATTCAGTCGAACGCAAAGACAGAGATTGTACTAGAACTTACTCTTCAAGTGTGATTTAAAAAAAAAAAAAAGACGTTTGTGCACAAACAAACGTTTTATAATTATAATTTAATACGTGAGTTAAAGTGAGATTCTCAGAATCATCATTTAAAGCGACGTTGATTACCAATAGTCAAATGCCCTAAAGATGAATTTGTGCTTAACACTCCTGTAAACCAAATATTGATTTAAAATTGCTCTTAACGTGGTTTTACTTTGTATTTTAAGCATGAAGTCCCATAAAGAGATTCACATCTGCCCACATAGCGGCTTTTTCGTTCATATAAAGGAAAAAGTAGGATAGCAACTACACAATCTTTGCAGATTGTAATACTGAAGAGTTTACAACTTTTAAAAGATGTTTATGCACAAACAAACGCTATAATTGCTTCTTTCGTGAGTGAAAGCGAAACTTTCGCCATTTAGAGCGACTTTTACCCTAGAGATGGATTTAACACAATGTGATTTAAAACAGAATATGTAAAAATAAATAAATAAAAAAACCGGAACAAGACCATGACTTAATATGGTTTTACGTGTTATTTTTCGTTAGTTTTTGCCCATTATATACTTAACTAAGAGTTTACAACTTTTAAAAATATGTTTAGGCTCAAAAATGCAAGTTTTATTCTGTCTTGTTCTGGACAAAAAGCAACATTTTGAGATTCAGCACCACGGACAGCTCCGACTGGCTTTCAATGGCGAGATTTCTTCATGCAAATGATTTTTTTTAGTTGTTTTTTTTTCATTCAGCAAATAGGCAATTTTTGCTGATTACATACTGAACTCAGATTTTTACAGTTTTTAATTTATTTTCAAATAAAACGCTTAATTCTGTCTTGTTCTTGACAAAAAGCAACGTTTTGTGATTTAGCACCACGGACAGCTCAAATTGGCTTTCAGTGCCGAAATGAGTTTTCTTCATGCAAATCATATAATAAAATGTCTTAACGTGGTTTTATATCTTAATTTGAGTGCAATATCCATTCAAAAGACTTCTGTCTTTTGTTTCAATTGTGCAGTTTTACAGCAGAATCGTGAATTTCAAATTTGAACTTTTAAAAGATGTTTATGCACAACCGAATGTTTTGTGATTTATTTTCTTCATGTAAATGATATAATCAAACTTACTAGTCTCTATGTGTCATTTATAGATTTATTTAATGGGTTTCACTTATCTGACAACGTTGTTTTGTGTCCAGACTGAATGATGAACGAGAGCGCAGCGCTCAACGAGAGCGGCGCAGGTTCTCCAGAGTCCTCATGGCTGGAAGCTGAAGCCTTTGACGCCAACCGGACCCTGGCGCTCTCATCGGCGGCCCTCGAATTCCGTGTCAACCCGTGGGACATCATGCTGTGCCTGTCTGGTACGGTGATCGCCTGTGAGAACGCCATCGTGGTGGCCATCATCTTCTACACACCGACACTTCGCAACCCAATGTTTGTCCTGATTGGCAGCTTGGCCACCGCCGACCTGCTGGCTGGCATGGGATTAATCCTGAACTTCGCTTTCCAGTATCTGGTCTCATCCGAGACCATCAGCCTTATTACAGTTGGATTCCTGGTGGCATCTTTCACGGCGTCCATCAGTAGCTTGCTAGCTATTACGGTCGACCGCTACCTGTCGCTCTACAACGCCTTGACGTACTTCTCCGAGAAGACGCTGCATTATGTGCATCTGATGCTGGTGGGAACATGGGGTGCGTCTTTGGGATTGGGACTGCTGCCCGTTTTGGGATGGAACTGCTTGGATGATGCATCCACCTGTAGCATCGTGCGTCCGCTCAATCGCACCAATCTCACCCTCCTCGCCACGTCGTTTTTCATCATCTTCGCCATCATGCTCACCCTGTACTTCAAAATCTGCAAGATAGTGTGTCACCATGCACATCAGATCGCGCTGCAGCAGCATTTCTTCACCACCTCGCACTATGTGGCCACCAAGAAGGGCATCTCCACACTTGCCATCATCCTGGGCACATTTGGTGCCAGCTGGCTGCCCTTCGCCATTTACTGTTTGGTCGGGGAGCGCGATTATCCGTCGGTGTACACATACGCCACGCTACTTCCCGCTACCTACAACTCTATGATCAACCCCATCATCTACGCTTACCGCAACACCGAGATCCAGCGCTCCATCTACATGCTTTTCTGCGGCTGCTTTCATACCAGCGGCTCGTACCGATCCAGATCGCCCAGCGAGGTTTAGATCCTCTGTGCTTTGTTTTTAACCCTGTAAAGCCTGACATATGAAATAATAGTCCAGTTTTTGGAAAGTTTTGGACAGTAGTGTTTTTTGGTCACGGGTTCAAATCCCGGACGAGCCCCCAATTGCTAAAGATGTGGCTATAATTATGGCTCATATAGTGAGAATGTAGAGGGAAAATAGCTAAATATTATTCAGAGGACCAAATCTTATCAAAAATATCCTAGTCGTAATGTAAGTCACTGAGATCTTTATAACTGTATAACAGACGACTATCATAAAATTATATAAATATCATTCATCACTCTATATCTCCAATAATATGTCTTAGTAAGATGAGATCGAAATGATCAAACATATAATGTTGACTGAGAGATGAAGAAATAAACGCTCCTCAGAAGATGTGAGATGAAGATCATTCCTCCGCTGAGGAACAGTGAAA
>JAUZSZ010000134.1:28058780-28069793 GCA_034780575.1 Labeobarbus marequensis
TATGATTTTCTACTTTTACATTGCTTAGCACAAGGCCAAGTTTCATTGTAACTCGTCAAACCTGCATAAAAACACTAAAGTCAAACTTTGCTGGAGCTTGGTTTCTGCTTCTTCCAATGATTTTCTGTTGTAAAAATAAATAAAAAATTTAACACTTTTCTTGAAAAACATTTCTCTCTTTAGAAGAACGTTTCATACAGCACCTAGAGGCTTTTCATCTGAACTCTTCATTTTTTTCTTTATATTTAAAACTTAAATGTAAAAATCTAATGAATTTCTCCTCACTGGGTCCAAAAAGGTAGAATGTAGTTTTAATGTTGTATATATACTGCATATAGAGTAAAAGATAAAAGTTTATATTTATAAATAAAAAGGTTATATATATATATTACTAATAAAATTATCCTCAGAGAGCAGAAAGGAAATGTGTCATGATGGCATGTAAAGTGTGTTCAGTCACTTCTGAATTGCAATTTGGCCATTTCCTTACAGCAAATTTTTCACATAATTTTTCTAATAACACTCACAGCAAAGCTCCAAGTTTTTGTCTCGCCAAAACGAGTGAACCCTGTGGATCAGCGTTATTAGGTCTCTGCACTTTGTCCGTTTAATGATTGGTCATTCCCATCCCGGCAGGAATGACCCTTTGGCTCCAGAGTGTACAAGGAACAGGCAATAGTCCAAGCGTCCAATATCTGTCCTCATCATGTTTTAACTCAAGTCTCGAGCCTCCTCCGAGCCTCAGCCGGGGCTCATTTGGGAGTTCATAGTAACTCTGGCCTGCCAACTGCAATCTGGCTCTAAGCAGGACGTCCCAGATTGTTCAATCAATAATAGTTTCAATATATCAAAACAGAGGCATTTGTGATCTGGAACTGGGATAATTTGTGCCACGTCACTGTTAGATGCAAAGACCTGGGAATTATATAAGACTCTCTGTGCCCCAGTAAATGGAGGGTAAGTGCATCCGTTTTAGCAGTGTCTTTGTGTCCTTCACAGTATTTCCCACAATTATTTACAATCACGCCTCTGCTACAGTATCTGGACACCTAAGCACATGAAATATGTGAATGCTACTGCATTACATAACAAATTAACTAATCAGGTGGTATTTATAATAAAACCCTGAAATGCAATTTGCAACCCAATGTGATGTATTTCCAAATGAAAGAGGATATTCAATTATAAAATAAAATATAGGCCAGGACTGAATTTTATTTGCTTTGGATTGGGATTTGATTGGATTATTGATGAAAGAGTCAGTGCTGGGTAGTAACTGATTACATGTAATCTGGATTACATAATCAGATTCCAAAAATTAAGTACTTGTAATACTATTATTAATTCATGTTTATTTGAATGATCCTTCAGTTGGTTATTTACCCATGTATTACTATATTTTTTTGTCCTTCAAGCATATTAAATTGCACAAATTCACATTATTTTGTATTTGCATTTAATGACAGGATTCCCAAACATTTTTTTGTTTTGTTATAACTGTTGCTATTTTAAAGTGATTATTTATTTATTTGAATTATTAGCTTTTCATTAAACTCACAAAGCCCCTGCAGTTCCTTTACGTAATGTAATGTTTAATGCACTTCATGTTGTAATTGCAACAAATTTAATATATTTTCTTTGTATTTTTGCATCATTATGGTGCAAGATTATCCCATTTAAATAAATATGCTAAAATATTTAGGTCAAAAATCAAAAAGTAATACAAAAAAGGTTATATCACCTAAAATGTGTAATGTAATTGATTACGTTACTGTCATTTGGAGTCAGTAACAGATTACGTTTTGTAAGTAAGCAATTATTCACAATAAGATCAAGGATTTTTGTTATAAAAGAAAATAGTTTTTGATTTTATAAGACTTTCTAAATTTCACCAAAAAATAGGATGCATGTTGGATTTCTAGCTCACAAAACTAATTTAATCGTGATGATGCTGACAAATGCATTCTTCTATTCCAAAGCATGATTGCTGATGGTGTAGTATTTTCAAATGTCAAGAGGATTTATTAGACAGAATAGGCTTTATGTATCAAGACTTTCAATATCTTTTTAGCATTCTCACTTCTGAGTGTTGCAGAGACGATTACTGAGCTGTTGCGGATCAAAGACTTTATGATTCTGCATTATTAATTCAATCATCAGTATTGCAGCAGCATGACTAGAACCTTTCTGTATTCTCAGAAGATGAAAATGGATTTACAATGAAGGTAGTACAAAGTTTTGTTTCCTGTCTTGAAATTAAGACAGTTATCAGGTTGTCTACTTTTACAAACTATAGGGTTTTTCCCTTACGCTCACACAACTCACGTGCAAAATCTGACACGGTATGGCAATCGACCAGATTGCCAGAAGGCCGCTCTGGCACTTTCAGATGTTCAGTGGAGACCTGGTTATTGCATTCAGAGAGGTCACACAGCAGGACCCTAGGCAGCACCTCCCCAATCACCCGGTGATCTCTGTTCAGGCAATCAGACAGCTGAAAGATGCGTTTCACTCTTGACATCTGCACATCATCCCTCAGCCAAATGTCAAAAGGCGGTGGGGACTCCCCCGCACTGGCACTGCCGATAAGTGCCAGCCCAAGGAAGCCCCTCATCCTTGTTACACTGTTGGGATTGCATGCACACACACCTAGTGCTGCTGTGTACTACCTGGACGATGGATAAATAGGCCGACCAAAAAAAAAAACTCCTCCAGGGCCAACTCGAACTGAAAAGCAGTCCAGCTGCTGTGGTAGCCACCCAGGATCCTGGATTCCAAAATGTTCAACAATATGGACGTCAAGTACATAGTCACTGGATAAACAACACCACTCAGACCTAAGTTGTTTTCATTGTCCTTGAATGGGACGACCATCGGCACAGTCTCCGAAAGGTAATCCACCATCAATGGGACAAAAAAATGGGTGGGACTGATTACCTTCTGGAACTTGGGAGTGACCAGGAAAACTGCCTCCAGCCTCAAACAGACCCTGGCCACCATCTTCTGGGTGAGATCCTACATGTGATCCACATACTTCGATGCGTTGCTGGCCAGCATCTTTCTATGTTTCTCGATGTGCAGATCACACATGCTTATGACCCGACTGACAGGATGTTTCAGAGCAGGGGAGCTGTGGCAATGGGGCGTCGTTGAATACAGCTGAACAAAGTTTACAGCTGCCCCGACATCCCTAAACACCTGGCTCAACAGCGCATCCATTTCCATATCCCTGTGATCGAGGTTGCTCTGGAAATTTGCCATCTCACTCATCGAATAAACAGGGAATCATGTGCCCAGTGTACCCACCACCTCCTGCAAGCCACATCTGGACCACAAAAGATCCACAGATGAGTCCACTGGACACATGGTGCTCGCTGCATGATAGGACACATTGCAGACCCCTTCTGTGTGGATGAGGCAGCCCAAATCAAACTCCCGCTCATCATTCTGACCAAACTTGGTCATGGTCACAGTGATGGCCATGTCAAGGTCGTTGTTCACAGACAGGATAGCCTGGTTGAAGAGCTCCAGGATGAACATCTGATCCTTCGGGAGTATGTTCATCCTCTCCAGGTTGTTCTTTTGGATGGTAGGCCTCTCTATGCCTTCCACAGACAGGGTCTTCAGATGGTCACCAAAACTCTAGGACACTGCATTGAACAATCCCATGGCGTGTGCTTTCACCATCAGTTCGTTCTTGAACATCGGATGAGCACGATCTGGGTTTGCGGGAAAGCACGTCAGGTTTAAAAAATACCCTCCATCTACCAACGCCAACACCGTGCCCATTGACTTTTGGAGCACACTGACCCCATCCGCTGAGTAGTGCCGCAGATTCAGGTGTTTCTTTAAAAGGTGCCAGTGATTGGACACCTTTGATCTATCCAGTTTCCCCACAAAAAGGTTATGTAATTCAGCTTTGATGTAGGACACATCAGACACCAAAATAACGACACTCTTCTCTGAGTTCTACACATTTAACACTAGACCGGAAGTGGTCGTATCTCAGAAAATATAGGTCCCCGGACCTCAAGACTCCACCAAAAGTAGGGTCCCTCTAAGCCCTCCAGACACCCAGAGTCTCACATAGTCTCACATATGTATAAGTGTTGAAGAGAACAGCAATAACGTGAACGTGAAATAGACAATTGAACAACTCAGTTCTCTGGTTTGTTCACGGAAGTTTTTGGTTCTTCGCTCAGGGGTAAAAGTTGCAGAAAGGTTCACTAAAATCCCCTCTAACAGTTTTCCTGGAACGCACAAAAAACAGATGAGAGGGCGGGAAAAAGTGGTTAGGCTATACCAGGGGTTTTCAAAGTCTAAGACAGTGGGCCTCCTTTTTGACACAACTTACCCAATGGCGCCCCCACCCCCCACAGAAAGATAAACACACAGAACAATGTTAGACTGTTAACTCACTTTTATCATTATTTGTGTTAACATGAAAAGTACAATTATTTCAGAGTAATAAGTTGGTTAATATAACGTTTTTAAAACTAAGAATAATGAAACAAAAACAATGATGGTTTGACATGAAAAGAGATTTTTTTTTTTTTAGCAATTTAAAATAGTAAGAACTGTCCATCCCAGTCAAAAAAGTCAGATGATCTGTAACAGAGAGTGGGGAAAAATTTAAACAACGCCAAAATTTAAATATATTTACTATTGATTAATATCCTTACATAATTATATCCCTACCTTAGTGAGCGGTATGCATTTGTTTCCTCGCTGCGCAGAGAAGACTAATTCGTGGATGTAGTGACGTCAGAAACAGACGAAGGTCATCCTCCACTTGAAGACGTGAACGATATTTGTTTTTGATGAATGTCATAGCAGAAAATCCTGATTCGCACAAATACGTTGAAACGAATGGTAAAAGTTTCCTCAGTGCTCTTTGTGTGAGCTCAGGAAATTCATTTTGAACAGAGAGCCAGAAATGTCCAATGGAAGAGTGTGTAATCATTTGCTCCAGTTCATGATTACTGGTCAGATCAATCAAAGCCTCTTCATCTTGCATAGGCAGTGCGTCACTTTCTGCTGGCTTGAACTTGAATGGATTGCGAATCCACTCATCCTGGATTGTCTCGTTGGAAAAATAGTGTGTGAATTGCTGACACAGACCCCTTAGGTAATAATATAATAATAAATACATATAATAATTAAACTCAATAATTATATTTTATTTATAATAATTTCCCCCCGCGCCTCCCCTGACATGCTCTGGCGCCCCCCTGGGGAGGCGCGCCCCACACTTTGAAAACCGCTGCTTTAGGCAATCAGACTCTAAAAAACTGTTTGCGAAACAGAAATATGTTCAGAAGACTGAAAGTGTTCCACACTTTCCATTCCACCGCTGACCAGCCCAAGTAATTAAAGTAATTAATTTGAGGTAAACTTTTATTATCACTATATCTTCTTTTTTTTGTTTGCAAATAGTATATTTAGTAATAGTATAATAATAAATATTATAGTATTCTTGTGGAAATTCCTAATACCACTAATACCCCCGAACTGTCCCAAATCCCTGACTTCAAAACCGCAGTACGTACTGAATCATCAGAAACTTGAACCGTTGCACCCCTAATACATTCATGTGTATAAACACAGTCAAACCCAAATTTATTCACACACCTTCAACATTTCTCACATTATCAGTTTACTCGCTATAGTTTAGAAAATGGTAATAAAATATGACGAGAACTCAGAGTTAATCTGTGTCAGAACAAATTCATCTCGATAATGTCAGATAACTTTGATAGAAAGGTATGGTAACAAAACATGGTCAGGTCAAAGTGTCAAATCAAATTTTTGGTCCCAGTTTTAATCAGTTTTACCGATAGTCCACTATATGAAGAATTTTTGGGTATAGTATGTCAGTTTACTTTATTTTGCTATCCTCACTTACATAAATTAACTATAGTGTCCTGCACCCACATCTCTCTCTCTCTCTCTCTCTCTCTCTCTATATATGTAAATACACACACATACATGTATATCTATATATATATCTATCTCTCTCTCTATATATATATATATATATATATATATATATATATAGATAGATAGATAGACATGTATGTGTGTGTATTTACACACATATACATACATCTATATACACATATATACATACATATAGAAATAACACACAGAGTAAGAAAAAGCTATATTTACCTAACTAAACTCAACAAAGATGGCCGTAAAAGACATTTACATTGTTACAAAAATAAATGTTGTTCTTTTGAACCTTCCATTCATCAAATAATTCTGAAAAACAAAATATTAAGCAGCACAACTGGTTTCAACATTGATCGTAATAAGAAATGTTTCTTGAGCACCAAATCAGCATATTAGAATTTCTGAAGGATCATGTGACACTGAAGACTGGAGTAAAGATGCAGTTATTTTAAATAGTACAAATATTTCAACATTTTACTGTTTTTGCTGTACTTTAGATCAAATAAATGCAGGGTTGGTGAGCAGGAGATACTTCTTTAAAAAACATTAAAAATCTTACTGTTCAAAAACATCTGATTGGTAGTATTTCTGATTCATTTTTCAGAAAAAAATGTAATCTTGTTATTTGTACTTCCTAGCTTGAGGCAGAAGGTTCAAGAGGCCTTTCAAGGCAATGAAATTGGAATGATCATGGAGCCCACCAAACTCTCTCGATACTATAGACTTGGATCTTTAGAGGGAAACATGATCTTTGAATCTACCAACGAACTGCCAAGGGAGGTCATGTTGGAGATGACCTTGAATGCTTTTGGATTTGATATGGACTTCATTGAGGTAGAGTCCAATAAAAGTCAGACATTTACTTGATGTGTTAGATATGAATGTAATGGTTTTATTCTTGCTTTTAGGTTGGCATGGAGGGTAAGGGCTTTGACCCTATTGTGGAGGCCCTCTTTGGTGATGATGGATTCTTCCCAGACACTGTCATGAAGACCACTTTATACGCTATCGACAATATGCCCGCCCAACTCAGTGAGGTCTTAGACAACATACTGCCAGTCATGAGGAATGAAAGGAAAAAGAGACAGGTACTAACTGTAGTAAAATTAGCAAATGGACATATTTCTTCATAGCAGGATTCTAATCTCAATCTTCTGTGTGTGCTGTAGGCTACTCAAAACATAGTAAAAGAAATCAGCGATAATGTCAAAAACCTTTTTGAGGGCTTAAAAGCCCAGGATACCCCTGAAGCGATGGTGTACCTCAAGCTTCTGGGTGCTGAACTTGGTTATCTTGATGCAAAAGATGGCAAGATGATTCACGAGCTCCTTAAGATTATCCCCACTGACGTGAGTACAGCTTTACCAACCACATTTATGAGTGCATTTACCTAACATCAAATGGATTAAATCATCTGAATAATATTTTTTGAAATAGTTTGTTAAAAGACTGTTCTCAAGTGTCGACAACGAGCTTTTCCTTCACTACATCTTCATGGATAATGAGTTCTATCTGCCCACCAGTGTTGGCTTTCCATTGAGAGTTGCTCTGTCTGGTACTTTTACACCTGGAATCAAAGGAGGACTGAGCTTCAATCCAGGCATGGTGAGTCCAACACATGAACACATGCTACTATCAAAATGTATCTTTCATTTCTGCTTTTATACTAAAATAAATTAACCTGACTACACCACAGAAGGAATTTGCTTTCACACTGTCTGCTGGCATTGAGTTTGTGACTGAGATTGGGACTCACTTCCCAGACTATGTTCTCTCCGGTTTGGAGATGCACACCAATATCTATCATGAAAGCGGCCTCAGAGCGAAGGTCTCTGTGACCAACAACCAGCTCAAGCTTTCCATTCCAGCTCCTCGTGAGCCAACTGAGCTCATCAGTGTGACGTAAGACATCTTGACTTTAAATGCAGAAAAGGAAACTAACATTAAAACAAGTCAAATAATTATTTTACACAAATCGTTATTGTTCCCCATATATAGCAGTTCTCTGGTGTCTGTTGTTGGTGCCAAGATTTTGCCCATTCATGCCAATGGCGAGTATATTAATGCGGAAGTATGTGCTCCTGTTTTCCCTGGATGGAAGCATTGTACAGTCCTTATGTATCCTGATGATGCCACCCCTTATTTTCCTCTCAATAGTGATACCAAGTAATGGAAAATCATCTATATACTGATATTTAAATCATATTATTCCTAAGAGAATATTTTTCATCCACACTGCATCTGTGTTTAGATTTACTGTTACGCTCTACCCATCGTTAGAGGTCACAGAGTACACTGCCACCATCAGCTACGCCTATGAGGATGATTCAGACAAAGTCACATTTAGCATAAAGGCTGAAGGTACAAGACAGCTTACTAAAATAATTCTGAATTATTTATTTGCTTCTGCACACCTGGAAAGAATATCTGCCTTTAAAATAACTGCCTTTTTTCATTTGATTACTAACAGGTACACCCTTTGAGGCCACAAATACAATGATGTTAAACAGAGAGCAACAAACTGTATCATTGAAGTTGCTCATTGCCCCTCTTCAGATTTATTATAAAGTTTCTGCAAGACTAAAGCCTGATGAGAAGTTGACGTTGGAACTTGAGAGTGACCTAAAACTCCCTGAGACGACTTCTGTTCAAACACTCATCCTGAAATTGGGTACGTGTCCAAAAATTTCTGTAATATGATGAATTTTAGATAATTATTTACTACACGACTTTTAGTCTATCAAATATCTCTTCAATCTCAGAGAATGAGAAGATTGAGGCTGGATTAAAGTCTCATGTCAATTCTGAGATTCAAAGAATCATTCCCAACATCAATGCCATTGTCAATAGCCTTCTTGATGGCCAGATTGCCCAAAATAAAATGGAGGTCCTTGATATCCTGGCAAAGTCAGCTGCGGTAAGATAATGAACTTAGTTCAATTCATTTTTTCATCAGCTTTTGACAAAGGAAGTGTTTTTAATTAAATGAAAATGAAGTAAATGGTACATTGTTGATATTGCAATTGTGCAGTATTTGGGAGTTCCTGCCATGCCTGTGTTCACTATTCCTGAAAGACTGTTCCTGAATGTGTGAGTTAATGTCTCTAGTATGGTAAACTTTCTGCACATAATGCGCAATGATTAAACTGTAGTTAAATTTTGCATTACATGTTTTTAAACAGAGAGGTTGCTGCTAAATATGTCTTTGGCCATCTTTACTATACCATCACCCTTCCCTTGCCCTTGGGAGGAAAATCAACTAGAGATCTAAACTTTCCGACAACCCTCTCCACACCAAACCTGATTATACCTCATCTTGATCTGGAATTTGAAGCTACTACCATTAATCTTCCAGAGGTCTCCATTCCTGTGAGCGTGTCGCTGCCTGTGCCAACTCTTGAGATGGCAGAAATATCTGGAAAACTAAACAGCAACTTCTACAACTTAGAAGCAGCTGTGTCTGCAGCCAGAGATCCTGCTGCAGACCTACGTTATTCTGCTAAGGTTGAATCCACCGGAACAAGTCCTGTTGACCTCCTATCCCTAAAGGTTGAAGGTAAAAAAACATGCATTGTATGCACTTGATTTGAATGATTGTTTATTGATTCATTCATTTTCATTTATTGCACAGGATCTGCTCTTGTTGAGCCCACACCTGGTAATTCTTTCATGACAAAAGTAAAAACAGTGGTTCGTCACAAGATTATTGATGCCACCATCAGCGTTGAGGAAGAAGTAAAGCTTGCTGAAAAACTCAGTGTGAAATCCAAAAGCAAGCTTGATGTAATTAGCCATTTTGGAGTGCACATTTCGCTGAAGCATAATGGAACTTTTGAAGTTGATAACGAGGAAATTTCTGGAGATGGAAACCTGGAAGGATCCTTCGAGGCTGGTTTAGTCAATGGTTCAGGAATCCTTATGCAGTCAGTCTCTCTACTCCCATCCAGACAAGAGGCAAAGATTGATTCTTCATTGAAAGTAGACTCAACACTTCTTCAAGCTCGAAACTCCTTTGCTTTAGCCTTTGCCAATGGAGAACTGAAAATTCTATCCAACGCTGCAGCATTTGATGACCATCTAACAAACATTGTTAATGTCACCTTCAAGGAATTTCAGCTTGCTCTAAGTTCTCATACAAAAACACAAGCTTTTGGCATGAAGATCCAAAACTTGGTTGAGACCAGAGCTGGTATTGAATCAGTCAGTGTTAAGATTGAGACTTCTACTGACATCTCTGAAGAACGTATTTACTCCCTGGTCGCAGGAGTATTGGACATCAATGGTCTAGCTTTTCAAAGCGATGCCTCCGCTAAACTCATGGGACACACTGCTGCCCACAAAGCCCTTCTGAACCTCAATAAAGATGGTCTGACCACCAGTGGCACAGCCTCACTGCAAAGCACCTTTACTATGGAGGAGCTTAAGCACACTTTTGAGATCAACTACAAAAATCAAACTGCCACTGCTAAGTGCAAAACAATTGGAAGTATGATGGGAACAAGGATTAACCACAACACTGAACTGGAGATTGCTGGACTTTCTGGCAGAATCAAGAATCATTTACGTTTTAACTCCATGGCATTTAATGTTGAAACCAACACTTACGGTACAACTATTCCATTCAGTTTCAATTTTGAGGCCTCTGCTAATGGTGATAATGACATATACCTGTATGGACACTGTAATTGTGAGTTTAATGCAAAAGTCGTCCTGAAAGTAGAACCACAATTCATTGCTCATTCTCATGAATTCACAAGCTCAACCCTCTTTGACGTACACAGCGTCTACATCAAATCAATTTTTGAGAGCAAGTCTGATACTCTGCTGATTCCATCTGAACAAAAGACTAAAGTGATTGTTAAGGCTAAAGTGAATGACCATGCCATCAATCAGGAAATCAGCAGTTACAATACTCCAGCAGGGCTTGGGCTGGAAGGGTCCGGAACAGTGTGCACCAATTTGTTCAACACTGCCAATACTGATTACCAGGACTTTGCTGTCTCTGGCTTCCTCAAGTATGATAAAAGCAGTGCGAGACATTCAGTTAGCTTGCCTTTC
>JAUZSZ010000134.1:29200164-29212863 GCA_034780575.1 Labeobarbus marequensis
GCTGCTGCACTACGGCCTGCATGACGAGGCCCATGAGCTGCTGCAACAGGCCCTGCAGATCAACCGCACAGAGGTATTCACTGACACTGACCTGGCTATAATGGAGACCATTGAACACCACACCTTTTCAGCGCAGACTATATTACTACTAGCACCCAGTTTACACTGTAAGGGATTACATAAGTAGGTTGCAGTGTAGACAGCTTGTTGATTACGATGTTAATTACAATCTTATTTTGACATGACACCCATGGAAATATTCCTCTGATGCCACAGAAGAATTTAAATGTCAGACATATAGTGGTGCCAACTAGGGCTGTTAATTAGTTAAAATATCTGATCACACTAATTAAATGATTTGCTTTTGAATTAATTGCAATTGAACATATAAATATTTGCAAAGAAAATCCCAAGGATAAATACAACCCAAACACATTGCATGGTTTTGACAGATGAACCTTTTAAAACAGGCTGTAGTTGTCAATATATTGTTTATTATCATTGGCTATATCATGGTTATTGGTATAGTTATTATCAATGGCCACCTTGTGGCCAGACTAATCAGTACAAAAATATTGCACAAAAAAGTATACATTTGTGTGGTTTGAAAAATCTGACTGTGTGCTTTCATATGCTGTTGATAAAATTTACGTCTCACTCTAGAGTATGCATAGAAACCGAAGTATACCTTGGGCTTTACTCATTTGATGATTGTGCTATCTGCTCTGCTGTAAGTGTGGTGAGCTGCTTGTCAGCTTACTGCAGACTTGCAAAAACATGCTTCAAACTTGAATTTCTCATATTTTTCATTTATATATGGGTCAGAGGGCATTAATTTTATCAAATAATTTTCTTTGGAATTGATCACATTAACAGGTTAAATTGACAGCCCAAAGTATACATTTATTTCACCCAAAAGTTTTCTGAAAATTGCTCACCCTCAGGCCATCCAAGGTGAAGTTTAAGTTTGTGGTCACACCTTAGTTTGGGAACCAGTTCTCACTATTGGCTAATTATTAACTATGATTTTTGCCTCAAACTCCTAATTTGCTGCTTAGTAATAGTTAGTAAATAGTTGTTAAGTTTAGGACGGGGTAGGGTTAAAAAATCTAAAATATGGTCATGTTGAATAAGTCATTAATATGTGCTTTATACTAATAAACAGCCATATGCTACTAATATGCATGCTAACAAGCAACTAGTTAATAGTGAGAATTGGTCACTAAATCAAAGTGTGACCAAATTTCTTTCTACGTTAGATCAGATTTGGAGATAAATTTAGCTTTACTATATCATGGTTGATCACTTGATCACCAGTGGATCCACTGCAGTGAATGGGTGCCGTCAGAATGAGAGTCCAATAGATGATAAAAAAATAATACACTAGCAATCCACACTACTCCAGTCCATCAATCAGTGTCTTTTGAAGATGTGTCTTTTGTCTTTTGAAAGCTGCATGTTTGTGATAAGACGGTCTGCAAGTCACGTCACTTCAAACTTTAATCCAAACTATTGTGTTCTCCAGTGAAATATTCATCTTGTCTGAATCAGGAGACAAAAATGCACAGCTCAAGCATTGTTTACAAGTGAAAGCAGTCTGAAACAGTTCTAACCAAATATTTCAGGGGATTTTGATGAGAGAGGTCTTTACTGGGTAAAGCTTTATTATAGATTATGAACTCGGTAGACTCTATTTTGGTAAGAAGCGATGGTTTAAAGTTACAATGCTTTAATGATTTATTACAAAAATGCAGCTTTTCACTTTACAAGATGTTAATTGATGGACTGGATTTGTATTGATAACTTCTGATGTTTTTATCAGCTGTTTAAACTATCATTCTGATGGCACCCATTCACTTGCAAAAGATCTTTTGGTGTACCAGTGATGTAATGCAATATTTCTACTATCTTTTCCAGTACAAGCTTATCTGCATCTTGAACGACTTCAAAACATAAATTAAATTTTTTGGGTTAGCTATTACAGAGAAGTTTATTAAGTGACATAAATGTATCTTTCTCTCTTTTTCACACCAGCCTCACACCCTGTTAAGTCTGGTCAACATTCACCTCTCTCAGGGAAACCTGACTGGCGCTCTGGCCGTGTTTCGTCGGGCCCTGATTCTCACAGTTCACTGTCCCCAGTGTCGTGCCAGCCTGCCTTTAATGCGCTGTCTCCAGTTTTACCCCTTCCTTTACAATCTCCAGCACCAGGCCTGTCCATGTAAGTAGCCTCCTCCGTAAACCTGTAGGACCCTTCCAACACTGAACCGAGAGTTTTTCCCCGGACAGCTACCCCACTTCACCTTCCTCCATCACTCACTCTTTCCTCCTCAGTGGCAGAGTGCTCAGCGCTCTTTTTATAGCCAAGCACTGTAATCTTTGAGCCAATTTTAGACTCTTTACCGTTGCATCTTCTGTTCTGGGTTTGCTCCATTCCCTCTTCTGCTCCCCTTTTCTCTTCTCCTCAGCATCCTGCACTGCTCCCCTTCTCTAGCTCAGGTCTCGCTCCCCTGGCACTCTTCTGAGTGAGAGAGACTTTGAAATAGCGAAATCGTGTCCTCAATAATTCAGGGCACTGAAAATAGCACAGGCTTTATTTAGATGCCGCTGCGCTCTGCAGACAAAAATGAACTCCTTGTCCTCTTCTTGTTTGGGGGAACTCTGAGCTATTGATTTAGGGATTAATATGGCAAACCCCTTTTGAACTAACACACTTTTCACTTACACAACAATCTGAATGTTGAATATGTGTCCAAGTGGCTTCTGTTTCTGCCGCCTTATAAATAATTCTGTTATATTGATTTGAAAAATGTAAGTTATGCAACATGTGAGCTGAAGTGTGTGTGTGTGTGTAGCTGGCTCTGGCTGTGAGGCAGAGGAAGACACAGAGCTGGAGGAATGGGACACAGCCAGCAGCAGCAGGCAGGAGGCCTGGGACACTGATGCCATGCCTGTGTCTGCTTTAGAAGACTCTCTCCTCTTTGAGAGTAAGATTAATAATGAAGCTTATGGGGGCTTCTTTCTCTGTGTTTGATGTTCATATACAATACAGTGGACTCAGTCCAACATTCTGAGACCACTAGCTAAAATGCTTCTATTTTGCATTTTTGTAATGTGTAAAAAAAAAAAAAAAAAGATCATTTCTATTAACTTAACAATTTAAGTTAGTTCACGTGTTTATTCAGTTAGTGACTTAGAAATAGCATTAAATCCTAAATGACTCTTTTTATTTATTTTATTTATTTATTTTTTACATTATAGAGTTTTTTTTGACAGTTCAAAATCCTAAATCTTTGTTTCAAGGTTTAAATTAAATTTTTCATCCCAGATTTGCAGTCTCAGACTTTTAGACTCCACTGTACATCTCCTCTGAGAATTGGAAATGCTTTGGCAGTTGTCAGACAGAATTTGACCTCATCAGTGTGTGATCACATTAGCAAAATTTCTGCAAAAATTTGTCAAGAAAAATTGGTCAGTATTGTAGCAATGTATGAAGCTCATCTCACACAGAATTCACTTTTAAACCAAGTAGCTTTCTCTTGGCAAACGTGGTAAAATCGCACAACAAACTTGAACCTGCTGCGAAATCTGCATGTGGAAATCTTTTGCTCTCATGCAAAATTCCCAATTGTGTGGATTCATATTAAAATGCCTAGATTTCACCCACTTCAAAATACAGTAAATTTCAAATATGACCACACATTTAGGGTCTTAGGGTCTCTCTGTAAAGGATAGCATACTGAATCTGTGATTTTTATCTCTTCATCAACTCTTTTTGATTATTTGATCTGACTACTACAAGTTAACTTTACCTATATTACCTATCAATAAATTATATGTAATTGCAATTTTCATACAGAAACCCAACAGATTGTGTATTCCTTAAACTCAAAACACATCAAAACACACAGGACATGCGACCATGAAACAGTGTAATCATTTATTAATAGTCTTTTTCCCCATGCTTTATGGACATATTTATTTGTAAGTCTTTATATGTTAAATTTTGATATTTTTACGCCAGATTTAATTTAAAAATGTGAAAAAAGGCTCTGAGATGGTAACTGTCCTGTCCTTGCTAAATTAAACATAGTGTAGTGAGGCCATGTGAAAGAGTAATATAGCACAGTACTATGTTAAAGATTTATGGTTGCATATCTTATACTGTTTCATATTTCATGTTGTTTCACTTGCTATTTTTAAACAATAGCTGGCAGAATACATAGAGTATTTTTTACAAACAGCCATTGTCAGTCCACATGGAAAAGAAAGAATGAATTAAATCTTCTGAACATGGATTCTGCACAACTCCTGTGTGCTACTAAACAAGCAGCACTCTCACAGCTTTCCTCTCTCTGTTACTAGGGATGGGCATTTCAAGCAAAAGTAATATTCGAAAATCGCTGGGAATTATTCGATTATTATTCGACTATTCGAAAATAGCACCCCTTCCCTGTATGCATGCACGCACGTCACGTTATTAGGCTAGAGTTACACACCCATAAACAGAGAGAGAGACCAGTCACGCGTTTAATCTGTATGATAACAAACTGTTTCATTTATTTTCAAGATCTTAATCTTAACTCAAGCCATGTAATGATTGTAACATCCTGAAACATATTAATATAATAAACGCAACAGAATGACAGCACTTATTAACATAGCAGTCCATCCATTAGCATAAATCAACTGCTCATAAAGTATTAAACTGCTCAAAAAATATACTCCAATACTTTCTCTCACAATTATATCGTTGGGTAATTATTCTGTATATTAACTGCGGGCAACAGTGAACCAATATTAATTTGCGGGGCATTGAAAACGCTTTTGAATGTGCGTGCACGCGACCGTTTTACTTTCACTTTCGAGATTGGTGATCACATGTTTATACTATGGAGCGGCAGAATTTACCACACATTTTACAAGATTAGATGTTTGTCAGTGTGTTCAGGATCTGCAAATCATTCGCCATCGTCCTGCTCTGTTGCTGGTAAGTGAAACTGCATGTACTGTAATATAACAGGCTAACGCTAGCATGTGGCTAACCATATGTCCCTTTAGTGGCTCCGTAGAACGTGTTATTTGTTTTCCGTGCCTTTCCCAGTACGGATTCAGCACGTCATCGTTCTTAGTTGCGAGTCTACAATGTATGCGTGAGAGAGTGTTCTTCTGTTGTCTTTGACAGCTTTTAGGTGCGCTATTGCCAACGCTTACCTCTGCTTACGCGTCAGCACTGAAATCATGGGGAATTTTTAGACAAATATAATCGCACAACCTATTCGATATTCTATGAATAAATCGACTAATCGAATAATCGAAAAACGTGACCCATCCCTAAAAGTAACGCGGGGTTAGTTGTAACACGCGTGGTTTAAATATTTCCGCACATGCTAGCATAAACAAATTTACAGTATTTACTAGTTACCATATCAACGTTTTATAGAGAAAAAAAGTGCGCCAAAATTCAAAAGTCGTTTGAAGATATCGCTGAACGTTTATTTTACTATAGTAAAATTATATTTCTGGCTTAACTAAATTTTTCATCTCAGTTTTTATTACTCATTTAAAATGAGACAAATCTGCTATTATTTTAATCTCCAATCTGTTATTTATCAGTTTAGATCGTTTTTTTAATGCTTCGATAACTAGCAGAAGACACTAACCGGTTTTAAATTCCGGTTGCGTAGATGGGGTAGGTTGTAACACTGCGTTACAGTGTGCCCTGTCGTGCTATTCTATGACATTAGCTATGTAATTCACACCATTTACTTTAATAAATTTTGAGGAGAAACGACAATAAACAGGTGAATAAAGACTGACAGTCAATGTTTAATGTTCAGAAATTATTATTTCAAGACGTGAAGCATTTTGGCTCGTTTATGTGGGCCATGCCAAGCATGGTTGCAATATGTTCATTGTCAAACTCAAAAAATCTGAATATTTTTAATTCTTAAAAATTGCAATTATTTTATTTGAAATAATTATTTTATTTTATTCACAAAATATTTTAGTTTGTCTTGTATATTTTTTTCATGAGTTCAGATAACATTTTAAGCTGTCGTATGGTCATGTTACAAAGTGCCCCTCAGATGTTACAATGTACCCCACCTATGGGGCATGTTGTCACATTTCACTTCCAGTATTTGAAGGTAAATAAAGAAAAATGTATGCACTGTAATTATGAAACAAAGCGACATATTTGTACTAGACAAGTGTGAAATTACTGTGGATAAAAAAATTTACTCTGAACCCCATGTGGATTTACACAAACTGAGAAAGTCAAAAAGTGTTACTTTGTGCCCCACTCTCCCCTAAAGCAGCTCTCCAGTGTGGAGCTAGCTAGTGATAAAATGTTTTTATTAGTGGGAAAAAAATATTTAATTAAAGCGATAGTTTGGTTTGCAAAGATCAAAGCTTGATCTAGCTCAGGAATGTTTTGATTATCATAACCCATAAGGTATTTTAAGAGAGATTATTTTCTGAATAAAATAGTTGATCTTGTCACTTGCCTTTATTTTGTTTCTTATCCATATGGCTTACAAAAGGAGATGTTAGGCAGAATGATGTGTCATTCAGTTACTTTTTCATATCATAAATTAAAGGGTGAATGAGAGTTTCTCTTTCGTCATCTATTTTGTGTGCCAAATATATATATATATATATTTGCATAAATTAACTGTATAATAATTGTAATTGCATAATATGACTTTCAAAAGCTGAAGTGATTACCGTTATATATTTGTTAGAATATGCATAACGCAACATTTGAACTAATTGCAATAGCTGAATAATCAGTCAGTGTCTACTGATTAATTAGTGAAATAATTGACGATTAGTCGATTAATCGTTCTAATAATCGCTAGATTAACCGATTATCAAAATAATCGTTTGTTGCAGCCCTACTTCAGAATGAGGGTCCAAACAGCTGATAAAAACATCACAATGATCCACAAATAGTCCACATGGCTCCAGTCCATCATTTAATGTCTTGTAAAGTGAAAAGCAGTGTGTTTGTGTGAAACAAATCCATCATAGAGAAATGTTTAGCTTCCAGCGAAAATAGAAGTCCAAAATCCATAATATTGTTTTCTCCAGGGAAGTTGTCTTGTTTGAATAAGGAGAGAAATATGCACAGTTCAAGCACCATTTACAAGTGAAAACAGTCCAGAACAGTTCTAAAATAATTTGTCAGTGGAGTTGGACAACAGGGGATGGACTTCTTCACTGGAGGAAGTGTCATTATGAATTATGGACTTGTATTTTGGCCAGAGGCAATGGTTAGAATGTCTTAATGATGGATTTGTTTCTTGCAGTCACACAGCATTTGGCTTCACAAGATGTTAATTGATGGACTGGAGTGGTGTGGATTATTGTGATATTTTTATCAGCTGTTTGGACTCTCATTCTGATGGCACCCATTCACTGCAGAGGATCCACTGGTGAGCAAGTGATGGAATGCTATGTTTCTCCAAATCCGTTCTGATGAAGAAACAAACTCGTCTACATTTTGGATGGCCTGAGAGTGAGTAAACTTTCAGCAAATTTTCATTTTCAATTTTCAAGTTCTTTCTGAAGCTTGAAAGATTTAGTCCTCATTCGTTGCACTGTGATTGTATGACCAGATTATGTCCTTTTGTGCTCCAAAGAAGAACATTGTCGGGTTTGGAATGGCATGAGGGTGAGTAAATGATGACAGAATTCACATAAAACTGAACCACATTTCACATTTAAAATTTCTTATTAGAAAACTTTGGTGCCCAGAAAGAATCTTGCAAGTAGCTCTTGTACTGTTTGTCTCTGTATAATGTCAGAACCGTTTGCCGCAGAGCTCTGCTAAAGCTGAGGTTTTAGCCAGACTGCTGTGAGACAGGAAATGGCTGAGCATCACTGGATGAGAGTTCGAACCTGCTGGTCTAAGCAGTCCAGAAGTATGGACTGTCTTCACTGCCTTTCCTCACTTTAAGAACAAGTTAAAAAGGAAAAAAAGGCTCTGGATTTATGATTTAGCACCGTAAGAATGTGCACATGTGTAAAAACAGGAATATTTATGTTCGAGCAAAGGCGTAAAGTGATGTGTGACTGCTATATAAAGTCTTTGTTCGTTCACATCTGTAGCCATGCCAAGATAACGTGTTTTATTTTCACTGCTGTGCCAACAGTTTGGTGCACAAGCATGCAGTTGGCTCCGAAAAAAGCCATTTTAGTTCACTTCAGTAATATTTGAATTAAAAGTCTGGATTATGGGGAGCAGCAGCACTTTTAAATCAATGCAAGCAGCAATGATTAAAGTCTTATTTGCAAGCGTTCAAAGCAAAGTATGTATGGGACATGAGAAACGTCTGCCACCAGAGCTGCGCTCATGTGCACAGACGGCATTACATGAATTCCTCCCTAATTGTACATTTGACATCTTTCAAAGCCGAAGAAGTGGCAGTCCAGCAACAAGGAATCTGGGGATAAGGCGATATACGGACCACATCCGTCCCGCTTCTCCCGTGGGCTATTTAAAAGTACAGTAGGCTGTATTTTCCGCTGCAAAGCCAAGCACCCACCCTTCCGTCCTTGCACCATATTGGAAACAGATGCCGTTGGATGCAAGGCCCGGCTAATTTAAGTGGACAGGCCAGATGGAGGAGAATGATTGCACACTACCCCCTGTTGGCTTTCATTTTGTAAGGTTTCAGAAACATGACAGAGGTCTGCAGAGAGGCAGTGAAGAATTGTTTTACTATTGAACGTTTCAGCCCCGTATAGGACTGGATCCAGCGTGGGTAGCCGTTTCCTAAATTACACTGTCACACGTACAGGCTTTTATTACGTTAAGCACTCAGAGACTAGCATGCAGATATGCAGGAGGAAACTTTTTTTATTCAAAATAGATCTAAGTATAACCCACTGGTTAGTGCATTTGCGTATGTTTTATCCACCAAACTTTTAATTTGAAGTAATTTTTTTTTTTTAAATGCATGTAATTGTTCTTTCTCTTTCAGACGTGGCATTGGTAATTTCATAGAGCATATCAATTTATTTCAGGGAACAGGTTAAAAAAAATTCACTGATGCAACTTTGTACATCTTTTTAGACTTTTAAGAAAGTATTATGTTAACTGCTGCTGTTTACCAGGTTTTTACTCTGTTATATAAATCAGCTTTTTTGTGTGTAAGTTGTATTTAGTATAAATGTATCACTTCTATCTACACCACACCTGTTTAAAACACTTTTCAAAAGCATATAAATCATGCTTAAGAGACTGCGATAATTCTGTCATCATCTTCTCACCCTTATGTCGCTCAAACCCTCATCAATTTTTTCTTCTTTTTATCATGTTTGTCATGTTATCATGTGTATATATACAGTATATAGAAAGAAAGAAATTAATACTTCTATTCAGCAAGGACAATTTAAATTGATCAGGTGATGAAGTGACAGGAAAGGCATTTATGAGGTTACAAAATAATTATTTCAAATAAATGCTGTTATTTTGAACTTTCTATTTATCAGAAATCTGAAACAAAATTTACCACAGTTTCCACAAACATGAAGCAGCACAACTGCTTTCAACATTAATAATAATAAGAAATGTTTTTTTGAGCAGCAAATCAGCATATTAGAATGATTTCTGAAGGATCATGTGATACCAAAGACTGTAATGATGCTGAAAATTCAGCTTTGCATTACAGGAATAAATTACATTTTAAAAGATATTCAAATAGAAAACTGTTATTTTAAATTGTAATAATATTTCACAGTATTACTGTTTTGACTGTATTTTTGATCAGATAAATGCAGCCTTGGTGAGCATAGACTTCTTTCAAAAAAAAAATAAAAAAATATTTTGAACCCCAAACATTTGAATGTTAGCGTTATATACACACACACGTTTGTGAATGTATAGAAATATAATGTACAAATAGTATTGACTACTTTAATAGTGCTGTGTTGACATTTTTTGAGCTTGACAGGCCCAATCCCCACTCGCTTTTATGGTATAAAATACAACAGCTTCTGCAAAATATCTTTGTTTATATTCCAGAGATGAAAGAAAGTTTTCCATTTGGGTTGAACTATTGCTTTAAGGGTTCTGTAATCTAAATATTAAGCTCGTCTTGCTGAAATTGAGTCCAGCAACCGAGCATGTATCATCATAAGCGTGGTTGTACTATGTAATTTGTGCTTGTGTGTGCGAGATAGAGACAGTTAGCTCACTCGGTGAGGTCTGTGGAATAATTGTACGGTGTACGCACATGCCAACATCACTACAGCAAACATTTGCTCGTTTAACTCTATCGTAACCTGAGCCGGGCTTTACTTTCACTACAGGCCAGTAATATTTACTTAGCCAAGCCTGATCCGTGCACACAAGTGATCTCAACTGTTTCCTAAGCCATGTTGACATGTTTGACTTGAATTAAATCTGTGGCAGTAAATAAGAAATCTAGAGGGGGTTCATCGCTAATCGCTAAGCAGAGGCACATTGTAAAACTGAAGTTGTACACAAATAATGAGTGTGGGAACGTCGGGACGGCATAAATCAGTTTTAACTAGAAAGTACTGCACTGCTTAAAGTCTGTGAACCGTAATTCTCAGCGTCAGCCCTCGGTGCACTACATTTGCACAATGTTATGTTTACTACAGTAAATGTGTTTTAGTTTGGAGAGACTTGTCAGGTTTGGTTGCAGTATGGTTGGGTCAGAACCCCCAGCTAACAAAAATATGTTCTAAGAATATTTTGCTAATGTTCTTGTTAAGTTATAAAAACATTATTTCTGAATATTTTCTAAATGTTCTCTGAACGTCCTGTTTTTTAAACGTTTCAGAAATGGTTTTTTTTTTTCGTGCATATGCGAAACATTGCATTTTATCATTTTGCAAATATTTTGGCAATATTACTTTTAAATGTTCACTGAACATTCTGATACAAGTAGAAACATTTAAAAAATGTTAGACAGATGAACTGACTCACCGTCACAACTTACAATAAGAAAAGCAAATGTGTTCTTCATATAATAATACAAATTAATAAAACAATATTAATTTTAATTCCAATTAATTTTATTCATAAACATTAACTTTAGACTTTATCGCTGTTACATTTACTAAGACAATTGTGAAATAATAATTGGGATCCATAAATATGGATCTATTTGACTTAACACGTTATGCAAATTATGTGAATATTAAGGGAACATTTTATTTGATGTTTTTGGGAATGTTACTTTTAAATGTTCTCTGAATGTCCTGAAACAAGTAGTAACTTTTAAAAAACTTTAGACAAATGTCCAACTAAAATCTTTTGGGAAAAAACATTCCATGAATGATGTACAAATAACATTTTTGTTTTGAGAACATTATTAAAGACTAGAAAGACTAGACTTTTTGTTTGTTTGTTTGTTTTACTTAGTTTTATTTCAGTTTTAGTTTTGGTTATTTTAATAAATCAAGTAAAACTAAATTAAAAAGAGAGAGAAAGAATGTTGCCCTGGCAATTAGTTGATTTTTTTTTTCGTCTATTTTATTTGAAGTAATGAAATTTACTTTAGGAATTTTAGTTTTAGTTTAAGTTTTAGGTAACTATAATAACCTAGCCTGAACGTTAGCCAACGTTCTGAGAACATTCCCTAAATAAGATTTCAAACAGGTTCAGAGCTTTTTCATCTATTTTATTTAAAGTAACGCAATTTACTTTAAGAATTTTAGTTTTAGTTTAAGTTTTAGGTAACTATAATAACCCTGCCAGAATGTTAGCCAATGTTCTGAGAACGTTCCCAAAGTAAGACTTCAAACAGGTTCAGAGCTTTTTCCATCTACACTCTTAAAAATAAAGGTTCTTCACAGCGATGCCATAGAAGAACCATTTTTGCTTTCACAAAGAACCATTCAGTCAAAGGTTCTTTAAAGAACCATCTCTTTCTTACCTTTTTATAATCTGAAGAACCTTATTTCGCCACAAAGAACCTTTTGTGAAACAGAAAGGTTCTTCAGATATTAACAGTTCTTTATGGAACCATTTAGACAAAAGGGTTCTTTTATGGCATCATGAAGCACCTTTTATTTTTAAGAGTGTAGGCTATCGGCACCGATAAAAAATTGCATAATTGCAGTAATACATTTTGTCACCATCTATGAAACTCCCAATAAGAAAAAACATCATTGTGTTATGGTGGGAAAATAGTTGACACTTTACAAAACAGTTTTATTTGTAACATTAGATTACTAGCCTATACTGTATGCTTAAGATGAACTAACAATAAAAAGTACTTCTACAGCATTTATTAATTTTATTTAAATCTTCATTTTGACATTTATTTACATTATTAAAATCAAAAGCTTTATCTGTTAATTATATTTAATGGATCTGAGCTAACATGAAATAATAAACAGTTATATTTTACTAACTAATGTTAACAAAGATTAATAAATACTGTAAAAATGTATTATTCATAGTTAGTCAATGTTAGTTAATGCATAAAGTGTTACAAAATAAATGTTACACAAACTGAACTGTGAACAAAAACATCTATTTAACCTCTCAATGATTCAACACAAAAAATTCAGATGTAGCAGAAAAGTGTAGAAATGTGTTTAAATGCATAATTCCAGGAGAAATTCAATGTGTCTTTCTTATCTAGCTGACCCCAGCTAAAATATAATTTCATGTGACTTAAAAACAGCATATTACTGGTTTCTTTAAAGGTTGAT
>JAUZSZ010000134.1:29301006-29312658 GCA_034780575.1 Labeobarbus marequensis
GCCAGTAGAAAGAGCTCATTAAGAGCTTTCATTTGATGTATATATCTCCATTTCACCAAAAATGTCACTTACGCCCTACTGGTTCTCAACCCTTGATATATGGGCTGTCAATTGATTAAAAGGGTAATCAAATTAATTATATTTGACTAATTTGTTTAATCTAAAAGAGTAAATTGAGGAGTAAATCACTGAATAGATATGTGGCTTTAGATAAATCGTTTTATTTCCATATAAGTCTGACTGTCTAACTCTTCCTCCTCCTTCTCTTTAACGCTTGCAATTAGAGGCTATCAAGTGCTTAAACGCAGCCATTGATATTTACACAGACATGGTAAGATGTTTTTGTAGCAGTCAAAATCATAGTTCATATAATGTTCATCCAGGCTGTTCTATTGCTGTACTGTTTCCTCTTGGAGATTTTTAAACAGCAATTTATGTTTTTAGCTGTCTAACAATCCACCAACTATTGTAGAAACTCCCAAAGAGCAGTTTAACAGAACACTTCATAACAGACAGTAAGGCATTTCTCCCCCTTTCAAAATCTGGGAGCAATTTCATAAACGTCCCAAGATGAGGCCCTGAATCTGTATCCAAAGCACATATGGAATCAACAAAGCATGTCGATGTTCAGATAGAAAAGCTTGATGGATACAGAATGAGATATTCAACTGACAGTCAGTTTTTTAAAGTCTCCTCCGTTCTGTCTTCAGGGAAGATTCACCATCGCAGCCAAGCATCATATCACAATCGCTGAGGTGTACGAGTCAGAGCTGGTGGACATTGAGAAGGTACAAAAATGCGTATTTAGTATATACACTGAGTATTATTCTGAGAATGTAGAGTACTGTAAGACAGCTATATTGTATAAAACACAAAAGCAGCTGCTGATGTTGATGCTTCTAATTCAACAAATATTCATAAGCTGGATTTACAAATGTTGACTGAAGTTTCCCTCGTCTCAAAATACATTTTGGCCAGTTTGCTGTCTTGCCAACATTTACATGCGCAATGTTACAGTGATTGTTTAATATTTAAGGTCACTCATTAAAATGGCATTCTTTTCTCAGCAAGAGTTCATAAAAGGTTAAATAAAAACCCAGTCGAGAAAACAATATATAATATTATAATAATAACAAAAATGTTATTCATAAGAATAATAATAAATTGTTATTGATAATAAATTATTGTAATGTATTAATAATTGAGGTCACATTCTTAATTGGGTTATTTTTCCAGCAAGTTCATAAACAGACAGCAAGAAAAAAAAGATAAATTCATATTTTTCAGAGAAAATAACATTAAATAACAATAACAATAAAATATTAATATTGATAATAAATTATTATAATGCATTTGGTTATTAATTAAGGTCACACTTTAAATGGGGTTCTTTTTCCAGTAAGTTCATAAACATTTAAGCAAAAAACCAGTCGACACATAGATTTTTGCTTCAATAATAATTACAATAAAAAGTATATTTAATTAATTATAATAATTATTTAAATTACTACTGATAATTATTACAATGTATTCATTAAGATTAATAGATCATTAATTGATCTTTAATAATAATAATGAAATTATTGTAATATTTATTGATAATGATAAATTAGTATTATTAATAAATAATACATAATACATTTTTACAAATGTTAACTGCTTTTATAATCTTTTATGAAGTTGTCTTCTGATATTTATTGGCTATATAGTTATTTTTTGTGAATGTAGTGTTATACAGAACCAAATTCTGTCACCATTTAGGACTGAGATTTTTGTTTTTGATTGTCCAAAGGCAATTGCACATTATGAACAAGCAGCTGACTATTACAAAGGAGAGGAATCAAACAGGTAAGACTGCTTAGCAGCAGAAGCCAAATAATCAAGGTCTTGTTGTTCCTCCCGTGTTTAACCTCTTTGTTTCTAAGGTTAATTGTGGCATTTTGAATGTTACTTAAGGCTTTGATATGGTCTGTTTGCTTAATTTACAGCTCTGCAAACAAGTGTCTGCTGAAGGTGGCTTCATACAGCGCTCAGTTAGAGCAGTACCAGAAAGCAATAGAGATTTATGAGCAGGTAAGCCATCTGTCTGTCTCCTGTAGACTCTTACCACATTACTCGCTCACCAGCATTCGCTAAATCACTCGGGAATTCCTGTCTGTGTCTGTAAACAGGTTGGAACCAACACCATGGACAATCCCCTGCTGAAATACAGCGCCAAAGAATACTTCTTCAAAGCTTCCTTGTGCCACTTCATCGTGGACGAGCTCAACGCAAAGGTCAGCTTTCCATCAGGTCATCATGCACGCATATATATGGAGAACCGCTGCAGATAACATGCATGTCTTTTTTTCTGTTGTAGCTCGCTGTTGGAAAGTATGAAGAGATGTTTCCAGCCTTCTCAGATTCAAGAGAATGCAAGCTTCTGAAGGTTTGTGATAATAGAGTTTCCAGCATATAAAAACACATTTTGTAATTGGGGTGGTTTAGACTTTAGTAGGTAAAGCACCTTATTGCTTTAAATGCATCTGTATTGTTTTTTTAATTAGAAATATTTAAATTGATTCAGCGATTCATTCAGCCACTCAGAATACTATAGTCTGTTACCAATGAAAGTTGATCAACATCATCAAAAGCAATATTTACATTGCCAAGGTGCCACAGAAGCTGCATCTCACATGGCATGTTAATTTACACTTACACAGCTATTTAATCCAGCTCAAAGGTGGCATACATGTATTTACATGACAGTTGCATAATGTTATGAATGAGATTATTGTAATTTTAAATAGCCTACATGAAGTAAGATATTACAAATCCTTTTAGTCTTTTTTAGCATAAAATCAAGACTCCATATTGGTTATCTTAGTAGCATGAAAAACTAAATTGCTATTTATATTTGGAAAAAATTATATACAGAAAGCGAGCAAAGAATGTTCCTCATCATTGAAGCGGTCAATGAGAGTGCAGAAAAACGATCTGTAAAATGAGATCTTTGATGCAACGTGAGCATATCTGAATGTAATGCTGATAGATACGCTCTTTTTTCACTTTCATATTTCACTTGAATTGTGAAGGGCAAATCTGTTTCTCTGTTTTTTTAATTTGGGGGCATTTATGTTTATTTTGATAGCATTTTTGCCTCAAGCCCTCATTAATTTCCGAATCCTGTGACAGAGAGGTCATGGGCAACCACCCAAAACACCCTAGCAATTGCATAGTATCATGACAAAAACCATTCAGAAAATGTAATTTTCGCAATCGAGTTTTGCACCACCTTCAAAAATTAATATTTATTGTTGTGTCCTTATAAGAGGTTTTGTTTTTGCAGAAACTTCTAGAGGCCCATGAGGAGCAAAACGCAGAGGCTTTCACAGAAGCGGTATGACTTTTACTATCAGCTTGTTTTTTAAAAATACATTTATTATTATCTTTCTTAATAAGTCAATTTAATTAAAATTTTTTCAATGTTAAAGTACTTAATACTTCAACCACTGGCATGAGTCTGGATTGGGACTGTTGATGTGTTCAAGTCACGTCGAAAAGATTGTATATGTTGAATGCACATGAATATCCCACAGTGTTGAAATTACAAGAAGGAACTTTCTTTGTTTGAAATAATTTTTACTATAAAATAGTGCTGTCGAACGATTAATCACAATTAATCGCATTCAAAATAAAAGTTTTTGTTTACATAATATATGCGTGTGTACTGTGTATATTTATAATGTATATATAAATACACAATATATATTTTTAAAATATTTACATGTATATACATTTATATTTTTATATTCTATATAAATATTTATTATGTAAACAACATATTTTTCTTAAATATATACGTGCATGTGTTTGTATTTATATATACATAAAAAATATACACAGTATACACACATTATGTAAACAAAAACTTTTATTTTGGATGCTATTGATCGCGATTAATCGTTTGACAGCATTACTATAAAACTAAACTAGCTGAGTTAGATGTACAAAATATGATAGAATTGTAGAATTACAATAGAATATAAAACAATTCAATTTACATAAATTGATAAAAACATAAAAGAGCGGAAACACACCTGATGCACAGTTCTTTATTCATCATTTTGTAGAAGTAGATGAAACCATTTTTTGCTGAAAAGGTACATTGCCATCTTTCTCCGACAAGTAACTTGAACACATCTGATGTTGTATTGATAAATACAAACTTCCCAAGAGGACTTGAACACACTATATCTACTTGGCCAGTTTCTTATTTTTGCAGTTGTTTTTGGTGACGCTAACAGTGCAGAAATCTCGTACTGTGTTCATTCAGGTGAAGGAGTTCGACTCCATCTCACGCTTGGACCAGTGGCTCACCACCATGCTTCTGCGGATCAAGAAGACCATTCAGGGGGACGAGGGCGACCTAAAATGATCTGGACAGTGGGGCGACCACCCACTGCATGGCACCCTCCTTTCCCCCTTCCATTTCACATCAGTTTTGTGCAATGGCCAAGTCCGGGTTTCCCAAAACAGTATGTCAAAATGTATTGCTGCAACATTCCTAGAGAATATACTTATAAGCCTGTACTGTTACATTGATATCCAGTTATATAATATAGCACATATCAAAAATTTAGCACTCCAGTTCAAAGATCTGCTCTGGTTTCCCTGTTACGCATTACGAGAGTATTTCTGGAAACACGGAGTGAACCGATTCAGGAGAGGGAAATTCAAGGATACAATGGGCATTTGAGATAGTCCTCGAGTTCTTTTGCAATGGTCACTGAATTTCGACGTGCTAGAGCTGCATGAATTGTACAGATATAATTATTCAATCAGTGCAGCAGGATCGTTTATTATTATTATTATTATTATTTAGATATTGTTTTTATTTGTGCCGTTTTTGTAGTCTGCTCACACTAGTTGGCATGCGGGCCTCAAAATGCAGCTATTTAATAACATCAGACATTCATGCAGGACTGAGAAAATTTTAGTTTCCCACAGTCCACCATTTTGAATTGGTATTTAAATAATTAAAAAAAAACGTCTTGTCATACCTGATAGAAGTACTTTTTTATCCACTCTCTGATATTTAACTCTTAGGTTGTTTTCTTAAATGTATATTTATTTAATTAAATTATTACCTGAACTATTAATATTTGTCATATAATATTATGAGTCTAATAATATTATTAGTCAAAAATATATATATTATTAGTCTAATAATATTGTGTTAGTAAAAAAAAAAAAATCATTTAACATTATATTTTTACACTGTCTATCATCTCCATCAGCACTGAAATTGATGCGTTTGTAAAATCCTTGTATAACCTTTATTAACATGCTCTGTGTGTGTCGTGTTGTGAATGCATAGCTCATGTACACTCTTCACTCCTGTGGTCTTTAGCAGCGCATGTCATCTGTGTTCTACGTGTTGAGATGTCTGTATTTTACCATATTCTAGAGTTTTTAAGAAGCCATGAAGACCTACAGTACCAAACAATGTACTTTCCCACAGAACAACTGATGTCTTTGCTGAATGTCTGTGAGAATGTACAGAAAAAAAACCAATACTGAAATGGCTACACAATTCAAGCAAGTGAAAGTCTGTTATATTGCTTGTTCGCTAAGAATCTCAATTTTGTAATGAAATAAAATAGCAATACATTATGCTCCAGCAATGTTTGTGCTGCGACATTGACGATAACTCAAAGAATATAGACCGTTAAGAAAAAGTAAACATAAGAGGTTTATGTAAATAGTATTTAGAAAATATATATATATATAAAATGAAAACGTTATAAATAATATTATATATTAAAAATAAATTATATGTATATAATTATATATTATATGAAAGTATAAAATGATATTATTAAAATCAAAATAGTTCAAGTTCATTTTATTTTATAAAATCACTTATATTCTCTATATTTCAATTCAAAACGAAATCAAAAATGTAAAAAAAAGATGAGTTGAATTCAATAGACACTTTATTGAGAGATTTTAAAGAGCGCTGTCATGACTGCATATCATTGTGCATTATACATTATAGGGTACTAAAAATGTTAATAATATGCAGTTCACTTTGATGTAGTGTTGAGCATAATAAATATCAGCAAAAAGCACATTTTTGTTTTTACAAGAATCACTAAAAAACAAGACGTTCCCTAGAAATGTATCGTATATGTTGTCAAAAACAAACCTGAGCAGAATTGAACAAGGTGATTCAAGAATTGTACTAGTTACACACATCATAGAAGGTTTTATAAAGCAAAAGTGTATTTACAGCTGATAATTTAAAGCAAAGCTTGATTGTGACATGATTAACGAGTATTTGCAATTGAGGCAGGTAGAATCTACTCTCCTGCTGAGATTTCCATGTTGTTTGAAGCCTCTACATTCTGTATGCTTTCGTTGACTTCCTGTTGGGTGTCTGCACAGTCCATTTCTCCCACTGTAACAGCCTGGACCGACACACACTCAGCCGAAGCCAGACTGTTCTCTGTTGCTTCGGCTTCTGATGTCTCCGCAGTCGTTGCCGGAGCCAGCATGGCGTCTGAAACGTGACCGGTCACAGTGATGGGCACAGAACCGGATATTGACGGAGAAACTCCGATGGAATGCGCGACCGATATGGGGATGGAAAAGGGAACGGTCACAGGCATCCCGACCGCAGAAGCATCCAGAGAGATGACGCTGGTGCCGTCCGTGGTGACTAAGGGCTGCAGTTGCGTGCCTGCGGGAACTTCGGTCTGGATGACCGTGAGGCCGCCCAGGGCCGTGTGGCTGACCAGTGCGATGGTTCCAGGTCCGGCCCAGTCTCCGGAAATGGTCACGGGCTCTCCGGACACAGCCAAGACTTCTTGGGTCTTCTGTGCGTGGCTCTCAGGAGCCTGCGCTTCGGAAACAGCGTCGGACGCCTTATCCTTCTTCTGAGAAGAGCCTTTCGGTTTCTTGGCTCTGTCTTCAACGTTTCCCTCCAGAACAACCAGGTAGTTCTTCCATGGAGTTTGTTTGTCATGGGTCTGCATAGAGAAAAATCTGGTTGTACTGAGTCCCAATGCAAACTAATAAATCCCTACTAGGATAACTGCTTGTTGTCAGCCCAGGCTTATTACTATAAATAACCAAAAAAGAGGAAATGCTGCATTCTGAAACTGCTAACAGGATGTTTACCTTTGATTTCTATGTGTTCTAAAAATGTAATATTGTGACATTATATTATAATTATTATTTTCTATTTGAATATATTTTGAGTAATTTATTCCTATGATCAAAGCTGAATTTTCAGCATCAGTCTTCAGTGTCACATGATCCTTCAGAAATCATTCTAATATGCTGATCGGCTGATCAAGAAACATTTATTATTGTAAATGTTAAAAATGTTTTTTTTTTTGTTTTTTTTTACAATTATTTGACTAGAAAGTTCAAAAGAACAGCATTTATTTGAAATAGTAATCTTTTGTAACATTATAAACGTCTTTACTGTCACTTTTAATCAATTTAATGCACCCTCGCTGAATAAAAGTATTAATTTCTTTAAAAAAAATCTTACCCAAATATTTAAATGGTAGTGTACATGTAGGAAATTCAGTAACAGGTTTAGTTGGGATTTATTATATGCATACTGGTGGCTATAAAAATATTTACAGCCCTTTCTGGACTTTTTGCACCATTTATAATCAATACATCATTATTTAATGTAATGCAATGAACTTAAAGCCTGTGGGGGTGAATATTTTTTATAGCCTGTATAAACCCACTTCTAAAACAGTGCTGTGGATCTTTACCAGGGTGTGTCGGCGTACGGTGGATTTGTCAGTGAACGTTCTTCCACACATGCTGCACATGTACGGCTTCTCTCCTGTGTGGATTCTCTGATGTCTCTGCAGGGCGCTGAGTTGAGTGAACTGCTTATCACAGTCCTTACAATGATACGGCCTTTCACCTATGAAGAAGGCAGCGGTGTCAGCTGATAAGTTTTGGATTTAATGATCATGCATTTTGTAAAATATACACAAACCTGTGAACCGTACATCAGTTGTGCATTGCTTAATAATTGCCAATCTATAACTATATTTCTAATACAATTATTTATAGCACATTGGTGTCTTTCATAAAATTGCAGTTGAAATTGTTTTATATTATCAATATGCTTTAGTACATGTGACTTCAAAGAACATTTTTGCACTTTTTGAGTGAAATGCATATCAATATTGGCTAATTTTTGAAGGATACCTGTGTGTATTTTCATATGCTGGTGGAGGGAGTTCCTCTGAGCAAACGCTCTTCCGCAGGTTTCACATTTGTAGGGTCGGAATCCTGAATGGATTCTGTTGTGATGTTTCAGGTATTCTTTGGATGCAAAGCTCTTCCCACAGTTCTCACACATGAACGGCTTTTCACCTAGACAGAGAAGATGAAGTCATCAACTTTTGTCATCATATTATTTCTCTTTATGTAAAAGGAATCAGTTGGCTCACCTGTGTGGCATCTCTTGTGATAAGACAGCATGTGGTTCTGGGTAAATTTGGCATCACAGAGGTCACAGGCAAAAGGTTTCTCTCCGGTGTGGATCCTGGATTAAAAATACAAGATGGAATATGTAAATAGTAAATGATGTTCAGTCGGGATGCATAACATATCTGTGTCCATTTTGGTATCTGCAATATATAGCACTTTTTAAACTATCAAATAAATATGAATGCACCAATTTTAGTATATAAAAATCTTTTCCTGCATTACTATTCTAAACTCTTGTATTATTTACATTTAAGCATTTAGCAGACACTTTTATGCTTAAATGTAAATAATATAATGGTCAATGTTACACAATGATTGGTTACTAACCATATATATATATATATATATATATATTAGTGCTGTCAAATGACTAATCGCATCCAAAATAAATGTTTGTTTACATATTTATTATGTATATATAAATACAAACACGTATGTATATATTAAAAAGTGTTATGTTTATATATTAAATATATTTATATAATATAAAATATAAGAATATATATGTATATACACTTAAATATTTTCAGTATACTGTGTGTGTGTGTGTGTATTTATATATACATAAATATATGCAGTACACATACATATGTAAACAAAAACTTTTATTTTGGCTGCAATTAATTGCGATTAATCTTTTGACAGCACTAATTAATATATATATATATATATATATATATATTCTGCATTTAGCAGACACTTTTATTCATACATGTAAATAATATATTAAATTAAATGTTATATTATATAATTTACATTTATGTGTTAAGCAGATTTGCTTGACTTAATATGACCATAGCATAAAAACTACTAGATTTCTAATTTTGTGATTGCCCACATTTCTGATATAATATAATATAATGTACATTTACGCACTTAGCAGACACTTTTATTCATAAATGTAAATATAACATATTTAATTATATTATATTATTTACATGTACATTTGCATTTAGTTTTACATAATACATAAAATAATATAATATGATTGCCAATGTTATAATATGGTCGGTTATTGACTATAACATAAAAAAGACTATATATAATATACATTTATGGATTTAGCAGATACATATATTTATAAATGTAAATAATACATTTGCAAATATTATATTATGATCGGTTATTAACCATTAAATAAAAACTACTTTTTTATGTTGATTTTTATATTTTGTGATTGCTTGTGCAAAACATGCTGTGGCTGTTACCATTTAAACTAGAGTTTATGTATTTGGTACCCTAATATTTTGGGTGTAGTGTTTGGGGTTTGTTCATATTAATTGTATGGCCTAAACTAGTGCATCCCTGATGTTGCCCACTACCTCTGATGTGTCTTGAGCGCTGAACTCTGGGAGAATCTGGATCCGCACTCATCACATTTGAAGGGTTTGTGCCCTGAATGTGTCCTCAAATGCAGCGTCAGGGCGGTTTTGGAGCTCAGAGATTTGCCGCAGATGTGGCAGTAGTGTCTGTCCGTGCCGCCCTCGTGCACCTGCCGCCTGTGCCGGGTCACATCCTTCTTGCGCTTGAAGGTTTTGTTGCAGATCTCGCAAGGAAAGAGCCTCTCGTCGTTGTGGACGTGCCGCTGGTGGATTTTCAGGTTGCAGCGGTTGGCGAACGTCTGTTGGCAGATGTCACAGCGAAACGTGGTGTCCATCTGGACCCCGTGGTTGACCTTCAAGTGCTTCAGGTAGCTCTTCTCGTAATAGAAGGAACGGCTGCATTTCTCACATCTGTACTTTGTGGTTCCTTTCTTGATTTCCTTCTCGGCTTCATCGGCCTCATCAATTTCCTCGTTAGGCTGGAAGTCTGATTCTTGATGGTCTTCCTCAGGCACATCAGGAGATGATTCGGACCCAGTGTCATCGCAAGCATCTTTTTCACCCAGTGTGTCCTGCGATGATTCTGCCTCGGGATCTTGTGCCGTTTGCTCCTCTTCTCCTGTGTCGGATTCATCAAGGGTTTCTGCTTGCATCTTTGGCTTTTTCAGAGCAAAGTCCACAGACACTCTGCGACCCGCTAACCTGCTGCTTCTCCTGTCTGGTTCTGTCACCTTCATAATTTCAGGCACTTTCAAAGACTTTTTCCTCTTCATCGCTCTTTTCACAGATTCTTGTTTTGTCTTGACTTCAATATTTGGAGCATTTGAATCCACTCCATCTTTCTGCAGAGATTCATCTGAAACGCTGCTGGGAATTTCTGCCTCGCAAGCATCCACTAAGTCCTGGCACTTCAGGAGTTTAGCCATTTGCAGTACGGTGCTGATGTAACTCTTCTCCACCTCGATTTTTCCTAAATACGCATACTCTAAAAATTTCTCAAATGCATGTGGTAAGATGTCACACAAGAATATCTTTTTCACTTGGTCATTAGCTAAAAGATGGGACTCAAAGTAACCGCTGCATGAGGCGAGGACCACCTGATGGGCTTCAAACTCCTCCAGCTCTCCTTGAAAATCCACCTGCACCGTGATGTCACACAGGTTTCCCATGGTCCTCAGCTTCCACATGGCATTGAGCAGATTTTTATGGTGAGAGCTGGACTGCAGCTGAACCAATCCATCACTCATTTTCTCTGGTTTCTGCAGCTTCTGGAAGAATGTAAATAAAGCAAGTCATTTATTAGGGACACACACACACACACACACATATATATATATATATATACATACATACATATACACCTACACACACTAATAAATGCATTTACTATAACAAATTTCTATTGAAGTTGTACAAACTGGCTATTAATATAATGATAAATAAAAACGCTGACATTTAAACACCTTAGAAGTCACTTTGTGTTTATGTCATGATTAATAAATTATTCTAACCACTGAATTTCTGTTCAAAAGGCTTTTATCTACATAAATACTGAGCCATTTATTGTACATGCTAAACTTTAGCTTTGTACGTCACGGTAACGGCCCAAAATAAACCAGTTGTTCAATCCCATTCAAATGCCTTTTATTTGCCTAATTCTTTATACGACTTCATTTAACTGCTTCGTTGCCGAAACCGACAAGAGAAAATAAAAGGAGACGCTAAAGCAGTTAGCATCATTAGCTTTGTGTTCAGATGAGCGATATCTGTGCTAATGGAACTTGGGCGCGAACCACACGTCAATAGATCATATGTTCAA
>JAUZSZ010000134.1:29415607-29426361 GCA_034780575.1 Labeobarbus marequensis
TGAATGTGCACATTTGGTCTTTTAAAGAGAGGTTTGTTTTGCATGGACAGCACATTATTCACATACTGTGATTGTAACAATGGTATATTACTGATGTGCTTCCTGTTGAAACAAACATTATTGAAGAGGTTACGGTTAATTTACAATTGTGAACCGTGAATTGCTACTTGCTGTTGTCATTGGCAGCTGGTATTAGGGCACATTCCCATTCTAGAGAGCGTAGGATTGGACGCAAATTTGGTTACACACCTAAGATAAAGATTTCTGAAGCCAAAAAAGGTATTTTTTTGATAGTAGTAATATATGAAGCACTTCTCACACAGATGTCACATTCAAACCAATGCAGCACTGTCTCTGAAAATACCAGCACGACCAGCTTAAACCATTGTGACTGGATTTTTCCTGCAAAAATTAGTAAAAGAGACAGCACCAAAATTTTTAATTGCAGATGTGTACTACAAGATTTTTAATTAACTTTTGAATGAGTAATATCATATAAATGGCCTTAATGCTTAAAGGCATAGGTCAAAAGTCATTCCAGTTTTGTTTCCATGGGTCTTTAGTGATGTCTTCATTCCATTCCATAATATTAATCAAATTGTTGTGGTTTTACCATCTCATACTCTCAGTGGTATCTAGAATGTATTCACCATCTGAAATGCTACAGGTCTTTATTAATTTACCTATATAGGCATTTACAGTATTTAATGTGATTTTAGGCTGGTATTTTAAATGCCTTATTTAAAGTCAACCTGGAATAAAAATGCACCATATTTACTTTCTTAAAACAGATTTCAGGTTATTTCTGTGCAACTATGTATTAGTTATGCACAGATTTTTTTTTAAACCAAAATGGAAATTAAAATTTTAATTTAGCCAAAAATAAAGTTTGAGTAAAAAAAATGTGGGTGGTTGAATTTAGTATGCTTTTCAGGGTGTTTTGTGAAACCAGTCATAGTAAAGTTCTCTGGCAATGGGTTGCCAGCACTTGATATTTTAGTAACACATTTTACATATTGCTACTTCAGCATCTGTTTTGGTCATGGCGAAGTGCATAAAACCGCTGACAAGTTTACCTGTTGTGGCTTATCCTCACTCTGTGCACAAAATATATGGACATGGTCAAAAAGTGCCATCGGAGAAGTGATAATTAATCATCACTGTTTCAATCAGTGGTTTCATCCAAAACTCAATATATATTTGCGAATGAAATTTCAGTGCATTACTATTTTTCATGTTAGTCATACAAGTTATTACAAAAAATATTGCTTTTTGTATTCCATCATGCTCCACCTCGGAAATAACTTTCGTTTTTGGCTGACATCAGTAAACCCTCATAATTTTCGACCAATTTATTTCCAATGAACTACATTACGTCCCATCATTTGTTTTTCTATTTGCATACCCTGTTTCGCTGCGAAAAAAGTCATGATGTTGAAGTAAAATGGTTTTGAATGGCATTGCGTGTTAAGTTTTTAAAAATTAGCCTGCCCATATGTTTGGCAGTCAAATTAGTCTGAAATAATCCCAAGCCTGCGTTATGAATCTGGGTGGCCTTCCCGTTTAAGCTAAATGGCAGTTGCCCCAGTGGCCAAATGAGTCAGCTCAGCTAGATTCCCTCTGGCTCGCTCGATGGAAATGGAGAATGTTGCCCGGTGCTTTAAATGTGAGCTTGGTGACCTTACTGTTCCCATGCTCTGTGGTCTGGTGCGTCAGCCGTCCACCTTTCAGTGAGTGACTGGAGACGAGCGCAAGTAATCGTGGCCAAGGGTGGTGAGTATAACCCTGGCCAGAGATCAAACACCAAGGGCGCACCAAGATTGGAACCAGAGAGGAAAGCGAGCCAGACAGAACTGCATTCCTCGGCGTAGTGGGTTCCTGACCTGGTTATGTCACGAAGGACTCTTGTAACGCTCTGCCGTCGCACGCTAGAGACCGCAGTGCAGTTAATCTGGAATCGCTCCCTAATGTACAAGTGTGTGCATCCACGTGTCCTCCTCCGTTTTTCCTGCTTTGGTGTGGGCCGGTGTTCTTTGCAGGCTCTTGACCCGGTGTAACTCAGCTGCGTCGTGGAGCTGTGACTCACATATGCTGCATGTCATTAAGAGAATATTTCGAGCATGCCGTGTTCTTTTTGCACAGCGGTGCATGGAAACAGGTCACAAGTTCAGGTCAGAGAAGGGGCATCCTGTTCATTTCTGACCTTCAGGTAATTTAGATGCCCTGCAACCTTTCCACGCAGCAGGATACCGCTTGTCGTGAAAAATAATATGACTATTTTGAGTTCCGAGGATTGGATGTTTTGCTGAGACTCGGTGGGCGTACGGTTTCATTCGGATGGTTTCTGATTCAGAATCTGAGTCACGAGGCAGCTTGAAGAAGACCTCAAAGATGTTTTCATTGCATATGTTGTTTTTTTATTTTTTGTCTTTGTAATTTGGGCTACATGATGTAGTTAGTCTCAGGGTTTTTCAGCTTTTTGATGAATAAGCAGGGATGCAAATTGTGTAGTTTGAAAATACTGTAAGCACATAAAGGGAGTTGCATAACTCTACAAAATTTGGGGTGGGTAATATTTATTAAAATGTTTTTGAAAAAGCCTGTTATTCTTACACAGGCTGCATGCATTTATTAGTTAAAAATAATATAAACTATTATATGAGCTCTCTAATATCTTTTTAAAATGCCATTTATTCCTGTGATGCAAAGCTGAAATTTCAGCATCATTACTCCAGTTTTCAATGTCACGTGATCCTTCAGAAATCATTCTAATATGCTGATTTGCTGCTTGTAGAAAGTTCAGAAGAACAGCATTTATTTGCAATAGAAGTTACTGTTTATATGTATATCTAAATATAAATTTGTCACAGTATTTTACTTATATCACTTGTTTTTAAGTTGATGATGCAAAAGGTTCATTGAACCATAGTTATGAATCTGATTCTTGAACATGGCTTACCCGAAACCTTGATTTTGCATCAAAGACGTTATTAAAAACATCTTTATGCTCTCATACATCCAAGACAAGAAGAACAGATAAATCAGTCTGACATGCTTTTCAGAAAACATTACGACCAAATAAAAAGCGACTTAAAGTATCAGAATGTTCTTTTATTTCATGTTACTGTAGCAACAGGATCATTGCAGATATGCTGTGAATATATAGCAGATTGTTTGTCATCATATGTATGTTTCATGTTTTGCATTATTGTACAAATTACAGGATTACAGTGGAAAAACTAGGATCACAGGGTAAAAAGTGATGGTTTGAGGAATTCCATCTTTGGTGTGGCATTATTCCTGCTTTTTATAATTCCCAGAATGAATACCATATTTCCCTCTGGATTAGACTGGCAGGAATGTCCCGAGGCTATCTTTATATTGCTTTTTTTATGCGAGGGATTTACAGTCCAATATGTAAAGGATATTCATGCTTTGCTGTCGAAAAACTACAATAGTAGAGGAAAATATGATTTGAAAGGGTTTTTTGTTATTATTTTGGAATGACAGATTTGGATGCATGGATTTCTCTTAAATTGGTTCTCTCATTGTTTTTGGTCATATAAATTTTGAATGATCTTGAAAGGCAACACAACTGAAAGTTTGCTGCTTTTAGTTGATTTTACATCTTTAACTTTTTTTTATTTAAAAACAACATTTTCAGTCTGTTTTATATTAATTTGTTCCATTTAATGTTTGTCAGTCATTTCCCATTGGAAGCCATAGAAGCTTGAGTTTTCTATGATACTTTTGCTTCATTTCATGTATTTAGTATGTTCAAAAAAACTTTCATGTATTTTTTTTAGCATTGTATATTAGTTTGTCAGTTCAATTGTTGTATAATCCGTCTTAAAAGACAACAAACCAATTTTACTTATTTAACACCTCATGTCTTCCAAATATGTACATTTTCAAGTTATTCTCTGTCTTTCCCAGGAACCTTGTAAAGTTGGAGAGTTTAGAGGATACGTACCTCCTAGAAGGAGGTGATGATTCGCTCTCTGACAAACACGGCTGTCCAGCCTACGTCAGCCCGGAAATCCTCAACGCAAATGGCAGCTATTCTGGTAAGGCGGCGGACGTGTGGAGCTTAGGCGTGATGCTCTACACCATCCTGGTGGGCCGCTACCCGTTCCACGACGTGGAGCCCAGCTCGCTGTTCAGCAAGATCCGCCGCGGCCAGTTCAGCATCCCCGAGACGCTAACGCCCAAAGCCCGATGCCTCATCCGTAGCATCCTGCGGCGAGAACCGGCCGAACGCCTCACCTCCCGAGAGATCCTGGACCATCCCTGGTTCTCGGCCTCCGGCGGTTCGGCGGCTGCCTCCAGCCACGGAAGAGGCGAGCGAGAGTTGGACCAAATGGTGCCAGAGGCCAACATGGAAGAAGAACTGGAACAGTTCTTTAGCTGAGCACAAACTCGTCAGACGTTATGCCACGTCCTTTTAGATTATCAGAAAAAAATTAACACACTCATTAAAAATGGTGTCTATCGTTATTTCTCATTCCGTGAAAAGACATGGTCGGTTCTGGCTTGGGTGGAAAGGACTTCTTCCTAAGCTAGGACTTCTGGACAAAGCGCGTCGAGTGATGTAGCAAGACTTACTTTGGTTTTTCCTTAATTTCCGTTCGTTTTTGTCTTCATTTTACGTGGTGCTCACGAGGCGTACGAGTCACAGTAAGCTACAAACATGCATTACAGCACAGGAGAATGCAGCCAAGGAACAAAGAAAATATCAGACAAAACTGCTCAACCTCTCCTGTTTCCAGCTCTGATTTGTTGACCGTGTCTCAGTTACTTGTTTTCCTCGAATGCAAATTGTTGGTTGCGTCTCAATCTGATCCTCGGTTTATTTTAAGTATAGCATTTCGACAGCCCTCCAGGTCAATACTGCGAAGACCATGTCATTTTTTTTTTTTTGGATTCATTTTGGCTGCATTAAGAACGATTTGTGTTGCATTAAGCTGTTCCTTTTACTATTATTGCTGCTTTTTCGCTCTAACCATAACTGAAACTTTCTTTGTGAGTCTTCAGAGAATAAAAAACGTCAAGCACTTGACTCGCCTAGGCTTGGAGATCCTCTCTGGACTAGTGTCATCTATTTAACTTTTAGTTGTTTTTCTTTTGCTGGAGCAAAATGTATCTTTTTTTATTTTATTTATAAGGTAACTACTACTATATTTAAAGAGAAATACATGCAGGGTTTATCATTGTTTTCTTAACCACCAGTTTTCACGAATATTGTAGTATATATTTGACACAGGACAGGTTTGACTTTTTGTATCAAGGTTTGGAAGGTCTACGATGTAACGTCAGTGCCAGTAATCGCGCACCCCAAATGCACGCTGACCGTACTCCTTATATTTTTTTTTTTAGTTTTTTGCATTTGACTCCATACATATTAGACGATATTTCTACGACTACACCGTCTCGAGTACCTCATGTTAACTCTATTGCCTGCATAGGTCTGTGAAATGATCATGTTTTGAATGGGTACGTGTAGACATGTTTCGTCGTATATCAATGTTACTTGAAATTGTGATTTATATCTAGTCAATGGCATGTGCCCTATGAATGCTTTAGCCTGCCTAGCAAGAGGGTAGTTCATTTTTCAGTTTCGTTTTCTTAAAGAAGAATCTTACGAAGGATTTATTAGGAGTCCAATTGCGCTTAAGAGTTTCTTTTTATTGCTTTTCTTCCTCTGGTCATTGTGCTTTCACTCGTTTTGTAGAAGGAACTTGCCTACCTAAGTTGGTGCTGATTAGGTGCTAATTTTGAAGGATTTTTTTTCTTTTTCGTTCGTTCATTTTTTCCTCATGTTTTCAAGGGGAGGGGGGAGTGCATGGTGGGATATCTGCCTCAGATGCTCTGATTGTAATGTAACAGATTTTTGGTGTTTTGTCCAGATTTATTCAGTAAATAAATTGTGAACTGCACACTGAATGCTGCATCTTTTTGTCCCGTCTTTTAAGCACATAAACAGACAAATAAACAATGTTTAAAGTAATAATTATATATTTATTTAGTTGGTTAGTTAGTTAGTTGTGTGCTCTCAAAAGCATCCAAATTAAGTTTGTTTACATAGTATGTGTGTGTACTGTGTATATTTATGTATAAATAAATACACATACATACAGTATATGTTTAGAAAATATTTACATGTAAATATTTATATTCATATAATTAATTTATATAAATATATTTAACATAAACATAATTTTCTTAAATACATACAAGCAAATGTGTTACTACATAATATACACAGTACACACATATTATGTAAACAAACATCATTTGACCACTAATAAATATATATATATATATATATATACACACACACAATTGCATTTATTTATCTTACTGTATGTATAAGAAAATGTATAATTTAAATGAATAACGACAATAAGTTTAACAAATTTCCAGTAAAGTTTACAGTTGAGACCAGACGAGTATTATTGTGTATGTATATCTATATCTCTGTGTGTGTGTATTATGTAATGCTTTATATTACATTTTAACATATTTTAATTATATATGTCTATTGAACGTGTATTTGTAAATTAAAATGTAGTATAAAGCATTACATAATACACGCACACTCATATAATGTGTCAAAATGGTGTCAGTTGTACTCTATTTATCTATCATCTATCTATATATCTAAAAATGTAAAAGTGTACTTCTATTAATTAGCATAATTATCAGATGATGCTGATCATAATCTCAAAATGGATGATTAATTGGTCTGCCACATATTAGTCTGTCGCGCCTCATATTCAGGCCCTTTTTTATACCCGTTGGCGTTCATGGTTTATGTTCTGCCTCTAGTTTAGATATTTAATGCCTTTGATCTTCTGGACATTAAGATAATTCACATGCAGACATCACTCTCTGACTTTATAATCTAAAGCATTTTTCCCTCAGCAGATTGGTTGATTTCACTGCTTGACTGCCACTAAATCTGACTAAAGCCTGCTGGGAAATAATCCATCAAATACAGATTAATGTCTTGTGCATTGGGCCCAGTTTCTATGATCTGCAGCTGAAGGCTTGATGTGACCCTGCAGCCTTGGTGTCGTGTTCAGTCATGCCATAAAACACACATAATGTACATTAACACTTGTGTCCCTTGTGGACCTGACATTGATGGTTCAACTGAAACAATAATGCAGAGGGTTTTTTTCAGAAGTTCACATTATAAGTACATTTTCTATTAAAATATACTCCAAGAGCCAACACGCAATATAAAAAGCTGTTGATATTTCATACTCAGCCCCTCTAAATACATATGCAAATGTGTTCTTGTACAAACACACCTCCACACTTCCAGAAAAGGGTGTTTTTTAAGGTGGGCAGTAGCCATGCTGTGCTGAAAATAGATTAGTGCATTTGTGTGTCAGATGTGCATATGCTGCAACACTTGCCCCACATTCAACTAACTAATACATAGAGCTTCTAAACATTTATGCATGAACTTCTGGTTTTATCCACCTGTGCATTCAAGACCTTGCAGCTACTAAAGTGTCTTGAAGTGCAAATGGCCATTTAGAAGAACCTTTCAAGTTTGAAGCAAGTTTAAGATTAACTGCAACTTGTAGGTGTTCAAAAATCCCCCCAAAATATATAGGAAGTTATTGATTTTTTTTTATTTAATTTCATTACGTATTTATTTACCATTGAGTTAATGATGTAATTACTTTGTATTTTTTTGTGAAACTAGTATCCTAATATCTAAGTGAAAACGGTCACACTATTTTAACGCTATTTTCTATACATTTTTTTTTTAAGTTTTCAAAAAAAACAACAACTTTCAAATCAAAGTTTATATATATATATATATATATATATATATATATTAGTTTTATTATTATTATTATAATTATTTGCTAACATGACAAAAAAAATGTTTCCCAATTGTAAAAGAAATATTGTTGGAGTACGTTTAAATGAAATAATGTTATGTAAGTGTTATTTGCCGTTTCATTGTACTGTTTGCGAAATTTACTAGCAATTTCTAAGTGAAAACGGTTTCTACTTTTTTTTTCAGTTTAGAAGCACATTTAATTTTAATGGAAGTTAAAGGATTAGTTGCAACTTGTATTATTTTGCATTCAAAATAATAGGAATTTATTGTTTTATTTCAGTATATTTTAAGTATTTTGTTCTATAGTTTTGTTTATTTATTTATAAGTTTAATGGAAGTTGAAGAATTATTTGGTAGGTTTCACTGAAAAAAAAAAGTATTTCAGTTCTGATGGGTGCAAAGGAGATTTTAAAATCAAATTTCCTGGGGCTCATTACTCAGACCCCATTTAATAAAGCAATCTACAGTTACTCTAATTAGCATTCTCTGATCTGATAAGAGCAGGCAATAGTTGTGCATGCAAATCCATACAAAACACCTAGTGTGTTCATAAATAATATTTCTGGAGATAATCTTCTCTAATCACTGCTGAGGCCAAATTCAGTATCACACTGTGTAAGACACCATTAGGTTGACAGTTACTGCCCATCGTGCTCTTTTTAATTTGGCCCTGCACCATAGTGTGGAAGTAATGGCTTTCAGTGGGGCGATAATCACCTGCAACATTGTTCGTCTGACGCCCCCTGGTGGACAAATGGGAATTGTGCCATATTTTCTACAAATTAATCCCTAAAATCACACCCCAAAAAACCATTGTCCAAGCATGAATGTTCTCCACAGGCGGTATTTCTTTGTTTTTGTATTTATTTAGTGCAAATATGACTGTCGCAGTTGTGTAACCCATTCACAGCTCACACTCCTTCCCTACGCACTTGCATCTGCTTTATTCTGTTTTGTATCTGTTATCATTCAGGTTGTGCAGTTAATCTCTCGATGCAGACATCTGGAAGAACAGGCACAGAGCGATTAGACTGTAATAAAAATGATTAAAGAATGCAGTTCATCCTTAGGGAACGGTGCCGTTTGTGTCTATGTACATTTCAGACTCATTTTATTTGAAAAGGTTACTGCTGAATAAAGAAAATGTATGGTTCCTCCTCACTCCCTTAAAGCTGATCATCAGAAACATCACATCATTATATTTAAAGGTGTAAATGTCACAGTGAAACTCAGAGAAGGACATATTCAGATCCTGCATTTTCTCAGGAAACGTTTTTTACGAGAACACACACTGTTTGATTTTTAATTCTATTTTTATTTTAGATTATTATTTCATTGAAAGCAAAACTTGTTGTATAGATTTTTATTGTTTAAAATTCATTATATGCCTGATGAAGGTCAGTGGACCGAAACGTTGCTTGTGATAATAAACTTCAATATTTAGGAAGTATAGATACACTGTAAAAAAAATAAAAAATAAAAAAAAATTGGGCAAACTTAAAAGTTTAAGGTAACCAGCTTCAGCAGATTTTTGAGTTTTCTCAACTTTTTGTTTTAAGTTTATACAACAAAAAGTTGAGAAATTTACTAAAAAATAAGTTTAGAAAACTCAAAAATCTGCTGAAGCTGGTTACCTTAAACTTTTAAGTTGGCTCAACTTTTTTTTTTCTTTTTTTTTACAGTGTAGTGTGCGGGATTTTTAAAATTCATTATAAAAGGGAGCTGAATAGAAACATGCAAATAAGCAAATATTTAGATTACAACAACAAACATTAAATTAAATTAGACAAAGAAAAACATTTAAAAACAGTTTTTTTATTCATGAAAACAGAACCTATTTAATAGTACATCATGTAAACACGCACACTCAAAAAATATTAAAAGTTCACATTAATAAGAGGATGTTGGCTAATACAGCAAGAAACCTGGGTTTGTAAAGGCCAACAAACCCCCTCCCCCTCCCCCCAAAAATGTCATAAATAAATAAAAAATAAACTAGGAAAACAGAATAACCTATTTCATAGTAAATGATATAACAACAACATAAACCTCTACTAAAACTTAATTGTAAAACAATTCTATACAAAAAAATAAAAGTTATACATAAAAATATAATATAATTTTCTTTAATACTAAATGACTCATATTTACATTAAATAATAGCTGAAGTTGGAAACAAGAGGTATGTAAAGGCCAATAAACAAACAAACATTTACTGGAAAACATGTAGGCTAAATCATGAATTATATTATACAATTATACAAAATTGTATATAAAACAAAATACTGTATTATGGTATAATATGGTTTGTTTTTGTTAAAATATGCATAATTGCTATATCAAGCAAAGGCTGGAAACAAGGGGTTTGTAAAGGCCAATAAATAAACAAATAAATACTAGATTTTATTGATATATTTATAAAAATGTTTACTTTGTGTGTTGGTTTGAAGCACACTGGGTCTGAACACCAATCAGTACGCAGTGGAACTTTCCATTAAAATGCAGCCAAGCATTTTCCCTATTCACCGATCAATCATTGGGCTACTGTTGTTCAGTCTTTGCATCGTTGCATCATTACATCGATTGTTTTATTTGATATCAACACATTTTAGCCCCGGACGAAAACGTGTGAATGCAATCCTACAGAGAAAGCGAACGCTTGAGCTCAGCACGTTATGATATTGGCAGAAATCAGAGGAGCTAAGCAGCCCAGCGGTGCTCGACGTGCCGTAAACTGCCAGCCATGGGATGATGTTGATTTTGCAGTGCAGTTGGAGCTCCTCCGTGTTTAGTTCTCTTTTCCTGCCTCATTTCAAGACAGAAGCTGCTCAAACCAACTCTAGGAAGCAGGCCAGAGCTAACATTTCATTTAGTGCGCTTTTCCCCCTCT
>JAUZSZ010000134.1:29471581-29481633 GCA_034780575.1 Labeobarbus marequensis
GTGTGTATATATATATATATGTATATATATTATTTTGAGAAATTGTTCTCAATTATGAAAATGATTTATTATAAAATATTTATTTATTTATTTATTTATTTATTCTCTTTTGAAAAATGTGCACAAATAAATCGTTCGCAAAAGATCAGGAAGATGTTTTAAAGGAATCATTCACTCCAAAATGTAAATATTGTCATTATTTATGTCATTCCAAACCTGTATGTCATTATTCTACTGTTTTTTGTTCCCCAGAATTTTTTTGGGGAGTTTGAACTGATGTGAATAAAATGACAAAATGTTTTTTTTTTTTTTGGGTGAACTGTTGCTTTAAGAAAGCAGGTTCCTTGTTGAGTTGATGTAGTTTTTATGAACAGGTGTGTAACGGATCAGATTGAGAGTACACACTGAAGGATAAGGACAATGCTGATGGATGGCTCGACTCAGAGGTGCTCAGAGGAGAACGTTCCCGTTTCCTCTCCAAATGTCACATTGCTCAGCGACTTCAGAGACTGTGTCACCCGCGCTGTCATTGATCGGCTAAGCCGGCCACTTCATCTCCTGTTTTATGGATGACCGAGCGAAAGATCGCGGCCTCGGTGGAACACAGTATCCCTGGATCTGTGCCTTCACACCGCAAACCTGAGCTGGAGCTGCGGGGAAGGGTTACGCCGAGTGCACGCTTGTGTTTTCGGGGTGTTTAAGCGTGCTTCAGAACGGATTTGCTCTGTTTGTGTGCTCTCAGTCGTTTATTAATTCAGCCAGCATGTAATCTTATTAACTGAAGTGACTCACAGTGAGGCATTTCAACCGGCTGTGACATATCATGACATTTGAACCAGACGAATCTGCTGAATGAATTCAGTCTCATACCGTATGTGCGGGAGAACTGGAAAACTTTCTAGGCATCAAATAAACCATCTAACCTGTCATAACAGTCTAAATAAGAGGCAAACTTCGGCTCGTCGGCGCCTCCTGAGAGCGAGACAGGTGGAGCGTCTTTTTTGGCTGCCCATTGACAGGTAACATCTCCGAAGGCCCTGGTGCCCTCTTACTCTGCCAGTCAATCTGTCTTGCTTTCGTACTCTTTCGTCCCGTCACTCAAGCACCCGCTATATTTAACCTGTCAGAATACAGGCTAATATTTGGAATTTGTGCTTAAGTTGAACACACTTGTCAGTTGTTGACTTGACTTCGGATTAAAGTTGTTTGCTGGTTTATCGCAGCGTGTGGTGGTTAAGCCGGTTTTCGATGTCCTGCGTTCAACTTTGCTGGCCACTTAAGAGTTAATCGTTAAAATGCATGCTGTTTTAATTAAGCAGTGTTGCTGTTGTACTCTGTATGTAAAGGTGTTTTAACATGCTCATTTTAAAGTCCCATAGCAACACATGTGACGACTAGATGCAGGAGGTTATATGAGAAGGGGATGTTAGTATTCTAGGGCATGTTTGATGTTAGTTTTGTAAGGGGCGTCATCAATGTTTTGTTGATTCAGAAAAGTCCATTAGTATCATATTAGCATATTAATGACTTCAAAGCTGATGGAAGTGAAAACCATAAAACTTTTGATTTCTGAGGGTCTTTAGGCTTTACAAACCCACAGTATTTTTGTTTTAATATGTACTATAAATGGAGAAAAAAATAATAGTGATGATGATGATGATAATAATAATTATTATTATTATTATATTTGCAAAAAATATATATTTTGTATTATTCTATTGAATAATAGTATTAATAATAATGATTATTATTGTTTATTTTACAATAATTTTATATAGTTTATTATTATTTGTATTAAATGCATTTTGTGAATAATTAATAAAATAAATATACGTTTTAAATTTTATTATTATATTATCGTTATAATAATTATTGTTAATATTAAGAATATGCAATAATTTTAGATAACAACAACAGCAATATTCATTTTACAATATTGTCATATAAGAATACTTTTATATTTTATCTATAATCATTTAATTTATTTATTGTAGTTTTTTCAGAATAATAATCATTTTAGATAACATTAAAGAACAGTATTAATACTATTAATTTCACACATTTTTATATAATAATGTTAATAATAATAATTTAATATAATATTTTTTATTTCTCATGTATTACTAAATATTTTCTCAATAATTATAATTATTATTTAATAAAGAATTACATTTTGTTATTTTAAATTGTAATTTTAGATAACAACATCAGCAACTGTATTAATATTCATTTTACATAATTTTATATAATTTTAATAATAATAATAAGTGTACTTTTATAGAATATTTTTTATGTCTTTTATATTTTTTGTATCTTGTGCTTTTTTTAGGTCTTGTTTGAATAGATACTTGAGTATATAGATTTCCTGTTCTTTATCTTCATCAGCTTTTGGCCTCATGGCATGATTATTATAGGTGGTTTTCACAGCTGCAGAAAAAGAGAAATTGAAACGGTTGCCCTTTACTATAAAAATATATAATTATGTGTATGAAGATATCAGTGGTATTCCTACAAATGAGATTTAGTTAGTTTTATTTATATGCAAAGTAGAAATTAAAATGTCATCCATATGATTGCTGGTTGGGCCGCCAAAATGCATTTTCATTAATTCACAAAAAAAATGCAGTGAATCCCTGAATTATTGTGCAGTCTATTGCGAGACGCAGCCTAGCGTACACAGTACACCATTTCATAATTTTGGGGCGCTTCATTTTTCATTATATAACAGAAAATATTCAGTTTATCATGGATGGTGTGGCTTGTATTACCTGTCTTGTAGCGTGACCGAGAGCTTGGGTGTGAAAAATCGCACGAATGAGGCGAGAAAGCACCTCCAAAACACACAGTGGAAAGATCGGACCGTAATGCAGTCCCAGTGAGACCCAAATTCCTGTAACACTCCCGACACGTTCGCTGGAATCACAGTTCATCTGCTTTTAAATACTAAATGTGTGTTTTGATGGGCGTCCAGCCCGTTTGCTTATCTTGGGTTCCTGTTGACCTTACTACTGTAAATGATCCCAGAACAGACGTGTTTGGGACGCAGTGCGGTGGCGTGGTGCTGATGAAGTGTTTTATGGGACGTTAAGGAGATACGGTGTGGCACGCTGAAGGGCTTCACAGAAAAACCCCATGACATTTAAGGTATGACAGGAGGTTGAGAGGTTAGCCTTCATATTTGTTTTGATGGTTCTTGTTAGCGTTTTTCACCCCAGCACGACATCCATTAGCCGGGTTTGCGTGCCATTAAAGGGATTCCAGGGAGATTTATAGAGCAGCTACATGTGCTGAACAGATGCCGAGCGCTCTATAGGTGCAGAAATGTTGGAGGATCTATATCTGACCTTGTGCTGTTTCTATGGATATTTCTTCCTTTTAAGGAGTTGAGAAAGACATTGATTGATGTTTAGTCAACATGAAGCCCAAATTGACCCCAATTACTTGGCTAATGCATGTTTCAGGTCTTGTTGTGTGATGCATTAGTGCATGCTATTCCAAAGAAGAAAAACTGTCATCTTAGTCTTTCATCAATAACTTTTTTCGCTGTTCAGCTCACTGGGCAGATTATTTACAAACTGTAGTCCATTACTGATTACAGCTTATATGACAAAAATTGTAGTTAAACAAAGTCTGGATTACACATATTAGGTAATGTAGTCTGACTACTTTTAGATTACTTTTGACCTAATTTATCACATAGACTTAAATGGGGTTATTGTGTGCTGTACTAATAAAAAAAAAGAGAAAAAATGTTCCATTCCTTGTTATCAGCATCATGAAATGCATTAAACATTACATTACAGCATGGTTTCACTAACAGTATATAATTGATAGGTTAATTTAGAATCATGAATAATTGACTGCCATTGTGTGAATAATATTTAATTACGTAATCCATAAAAAGTAACTGTAATCTGATTTTGTAATCTAATTACAAATACTTAATTTTTGGAATCTGATTACGTAACCCAGATTACATGTAATTAGTTACTACCCAGCGTTGCTGTTGGATAATTTTATCCGATGAAAAATTGTAGTCAGTAACGTAATCTGGATTACACACAGTAGGTAATGTAGTTTGACTACTTTTTGATTACTTCTAGATTACTTTTGACCTAACTTGTTTATCGCATAGACTTGAATGGCATTATTTTGTGCCGTATTGTAAAAAAAAAACTGTATATAACTGGTAGGTTCATTAAAAAGATAGTCAATCAATGAATCATGAATAATTGACTGCCATTGTGTGAATATGTAATCATGTAATCCATAACAAATAACTGTAATCTGATTATGTAATCTAATTTCAAGTACTTGATTTCTGGAACCTGATTACGTGTAATCAGTTACTCAGCAGCACTCCTGTGGTCTTTCACAATGACTACTCGAATTCATGTCTGGATCCAGTCTAGTAGGAAACTTTTAACAATCCTATTAATTCCTTATGGTTAAAATTAAGTTTTATAGTGCACTTTTCCCACAACATTTCTAGAGAACATCCACATTGTGAATGTCAACAATGTTTTAGCATATGGTATACAGTTGATACTTTGGAATTGCATGTTTGTTGCATTGTGTGTGTGGGTGTGTGTGTATGTATAAAATATATCAATTTAAATGTATAATATTATATAAAATTAAGTTTGTTTTATTTATTTATTGTACAGTATTTAGAAGATAAATAATTGGGCTTACATTTATTTAACAACATATAAGTTTAGTTGAGTTTAGGATGATGAATAATAGATAAACATGTTGCTTAGTCAAAGTTAAGCAGTTTGTACTATTAAGTATATGTAGTACAGTTGTTTAAGAATTATTTAGCAAATAATGTAAAGTAGAGGCTGGGAATTTTATATGAGGAATTGCAACACAACACATAGTTTACATTAAATTTTGTTGGAACTTGCATGTTTCCTAACAACTATTAGCTTTTTAGTAGAAAATGCATCGCATGTGACATCTGTTTCTGAACTTGCATACATTCCCATTCTACTTTTATTCAGCAAGGATGCATTAAATTGCATATTAGATCACAAATCAGCATATTACATTGATTTCTGATGGATCATATGACACTGAAGACTGAAGTAATGATGCTGAAAATTCAAATTTGCGTCACAGGAATAAATGACATTTTAAAATATATTCAAATAGAAAACAGTTATTTTAAATTGTAATAATATTTCACAATATTACTGTTTTTTTCTGCATTTTTTAATCAAATAAATACAGCCTTGGTGAGCATAAAATCTGTCTTTTTTTTTTCTTCTTTTTTTTAAATGGTACCGACCCCAAACGCTTGAAATGTAGTGTATATGGGGGTTTCCTAATTTCTAATATTTAAAAAATGGAAAATACAGGTTCATGCCCACTTATAAACTTTTATGGCTCATAAAATGTTCTTATTTGACATGCCGGTGTGAAAGAAAAAAATCTGCATCTACTGTTTCTTAACACAATTCAAACCGCATCTCTGTATGAGTCATCATATTTCTCCTGGCATCTGTATCACACATTAGCAGAAGAGCAGTCCACAGATGTCACATGTCGAAGCGTAACTTCTCTGTATGTATCATTGTTCTCTTCCTCTGGGGTGTTTTAAGCTTGACCTTATTCAGTCTGATGATGTGGGCCTCAGTGGATCTTCAGGCCCGCCACGTCTGCCTTCCCATAAAAGCCATTAGAGGAATTGCTGTGCTTTTATAAAAATCTGCCCTTTGAGTACAGCATGATGGAGTTGGGTATGGAGACGACACATGCAGGCCGCCCACTCCAAACCGACCCCCGGTTTCAGACAATCAAGCTTCATCTCGTTAAGATACGTGATTGTTGACCTTCAGCAGAGGCACAGAGTTTATGAGATTTCCTTTAACCCGATTCTGTGTTTTTATTGGCTCAGTGTTGATGTCAATCGCCTTGTCTCTCCTCAGGTCTGTAACACAGATGCACCGGCCATCAGTCAATGTAACAGACTGAATAGGAAATGTAGAAAAGGAGCTGGTAGGGTGGAGGCTCACTGATAATGCAGTCCAGAGGACTGATTGGGTGTTTTGTGTGTGTGTGTGTGTTGGGGGTGAGAAGGTAGCAGACTGACAGAATCATAAGTTATTTTCGGAATGAAATTCTAGTGTACTGCATACTGTGTACTGTTTACTAATTTCATGTGAACTAATAAGCAGCAATAAAATGTTTTAGCATATGTCATACAGTCGATACTTTGGAAATTCATGTTTGTTGCATTGTGTGTGTGTATGTATATGTATATAATATATACATTTAAAATGTATAATTTTATATAAAAATAAGTTTGTTTTTATTTATTTATTACATTATATTTAGAAGATAAATAATTGGGCTTACATTTATTTGATTAATTATATTTGATTATATTTATTTAACTATTTATATTTTATATAAATAATTTTATATAAACTATTTAATTTATTTGACTTTTGTTTGTTTAAAAAAATAAGATTATAACATTTTATTTATTCATTCATTTGTATGGTTTTATTGTATTATGGTATAACATTATTCATTCATTCATTCATCTTTCACTTTGTATATTATTAGTAAAATAAATAATTTAATATAAAATATTTAATTTGTTAGCTTTGTGTATTTTTAAAATAAGAGTATAACATTTATTTATGTTTGTCTGTTTTTCTTTTTGTATATTAAAGTAAATTAAATAATTTTATATAAAATGTTTTTATTTATTGTGTAAAATATTTAACAAAATAGTTATGTATAAAATGCATTTATTTTTGTTTGTTTTTAGTAAAATAAATAATTTTATATAAAGAATTAATGTATTTACCTTTTTATATAAGTTAAAAAATAGTATAAAAGTATGTATGTATGTGTTTGTTTAGGGCTGCATGATAAATCGCATGTGCAAAAATGATCATGCGCATCTTGTCAGTAAAGCCGGTTCTGTGATTAGTAGTAAATCTCCATCACACATAGTTTGCTGACAAGCTACGCAATATCGTAGATGAATAGCATTCGATCCATCTGAAAGCATGTGATGGACATTTACTACTAATCACAGAAACCGGCTTTACTGACGAGATGTGCATGACCATTACATGCGATTTATCGTGCAGCCCTAATTTATTTGATCTTTTTAGTGGTGATTGTTTGATTAGCATGATGGCAGCGTTTAGCATGATGGCAGCGTCTTGTGCTTAAGGTATACACTGTTGTTTTTTTTGTTTTTTTTGGTAAAATCCTTTCAGAAAAGTTCATTTTGAAGCACTGCTGCAAGGGCTATACACATACAGATGGACATTTTTGGCGTTTGGAATTTTTTGAGCATCCCACAATTTGCAATGCATTTTGAAGGTGTAAGGTTGATTAATGCTGAAACAATTATTCTGTGCCATTCTGTTGCACTTTGTCTAGCTGTTTTTGAAACCAAGTCAGAATGATGACTAGTGATATACTGACTAGTCTGTTTTGAAAAGATTTGTACCTTCCTAATTGCACTGTTGAACTTAATGTACTATTCGCTCTGTTGTTTAATGCATATTTTCATGAATGCAGGAGGGTCACACTGCTATTGCACGAATACAGAGAATGCAAATACTATATTAGGGACACATAAAGTGTGCTGTAAAAATTGTTTGTGTTATGGTATTATGCCATTCCAAACATACCCGTGGTTTGAATCCCAGGCCTGGCAAGCAAGAACAATCAAACAGGAATGATCCACATTTCTGGCACGTTAACAGCACACATATAACAGCTCTCAAGTCAGGCCTACAGTCTCAGGACGTTTGCACTATGGCTGACCTTCTGCCCCGACCTCCACGACACTTCCCTCGATGGAAATATACTAAAATAAAAGTGTAATGTGCTTGTGGGGAGAGGATAGGTATAACACCTTGTGTATCGATGGGTGACAGTATCATCTATCAAATCTGAGCCCCAGGTCCAACTTGCTGCTGGTTGCCAGAGGAAAACAGAATTCATCTAATGTTTTTATGCTGGAGAGCTCAATAATAAGCTGAGGGGAATTTGCACTGCTTTATTCATTTAGCTGTCACTTTTATCCAGAATGACTGATGAGGAATGATAGTACAAAAGTGCTTCATCCTCAGGGGGCCACAACATGGCATAGTCTTATATGTCAGATGTAATATATATTATATTTTTTAAAAGTATTTTTGTTTTATTTTAATTATTTAATATTCTTATTAAAAATATGGAATATTATATGTAAATGAAATTAAAAATAATAATATTTATATAAAATTAAATCTCTCTCTCCCTTTCTCTCTCTCTCTATATATAATAATAATAATAATAAAAAAAATATATATATATTACACTATTTTTAATATTTTAAAATCAAAATATTAAAAATATTTTTAGCATTTTAAACTCTTCTATTATAGTTGTATATATTTTTAAATATTTTAAAAATGTTTACTTGTGATATTTTGATATTAAAAATAAAAATATGAAAAATATTTTCAGCATTTTAATTAATGTTTATCTTGGGACAGTTACCACTACCACCACTTTTTTTCTTTTCTTTAAAGCCTTCAAATGTATATAAAATATTTATTTGTGATGTTTTGATATTAAAAATAAAAATATTTTAAAAATATTTTTAGCATTTTAATTAATTAATTTTTATCTCAGGACAGTTACCATCACCAATTTTTTCCTTAAATTCCCCACAATTTTTCGATATAATTTTCAGTGTGTTCAGCTCATTGCCATATACTTAGCATTTTATTTTATAGTTTTTAAATATTTAATAGATCCAGGCAAAAAAATGAGCATCAAATGGTTGACCCATTAAAGGAATATTTACAAATAAAAGTTATGTTATGTTTTCAATCTCATTACAACAGTATTTACTTTTATAATTTTATTAAAAATTAAAAAAACAAATCAAATCGTGTTTACAGTACAACGTTTGCAATGCTAGTACACAGATTTACACAATAATCAATAAAATACACATTTTTTAAATGTATACAATATAATGTTACATATGTTGATATGAGGCTAGTGTAATGGAATGGCTTATTAAATTTCTATGTCCGATATAAAAATATAGGCTTTACATTTAGGATTGTGGTAGTTTACTTTCATAGTAAGTGTGTTACTGGAATTGTGATTTTCTTTTAAAGGAAAAGGGAAAGCTGTTTTGTGTGATAATCAACATGCTGTTGATAGAGCTTAACTGCTATTGAATCCTTCACTTGCCTTTAGCTGAAATCTTTGCTCGCGTGTAGGAATCCTTTGTGTCCTTATATCCTTCATATGTTCTTGACCCTCATGGATTTTTCTTTTCACTTTATTTCCCTCTGTACCCATTTTGAAAAGCACTTTGTTTTATTTGAGTTGTTAAAATCAATAGGTTCCCCTATTGGGGACAAGTCTTGGATATTTCTGTCAGCAGAAGAGGATGTGATGGTTGTCATTTCCCTTAATTGCTGCTGGCAATGGCAGATATTACTGAAGCTGAAGTGGGTCAGAGTTCTTCAGCCAGATCTGCTTCATCTGTTCAGTTGCTCTTATGTGCTTATGGAAACATACATGGGCTAGCACATAATGCTGTGAATTTAACACATTATGTGTAATTGATTGAAAGAAGTGATCAAATTAATGTAATTAATCATACACCCTCACCCATGTATAAATTATGTAAAAATTGATTTTTTTTTTCTCTTTAGAGGAAATCAAGCACTGAAGTGCCACTATAGTCAGTGACTTGTGTTTATTAAAACAAACAATATATTGACTTCTCAAGCTACTTTACTCATCTACATCTGCTCTTTAAATTATATATATGAATTATGATCAATTAAAATAAGCATTATGTTATTTTGATTACATTTCATCCAATTAACACATTTTTGGAGGTAATAAGACTTGTTATTGATTTACTATGTATTTAATATTTTTATTGCAATATAAAATGTATATACACATATGTATAGGCCTATATATATAAAATATGAGTTATTGCAATACAAATGTACACACACACACACACACACACACACACACACACACACACACACACA
>JAUZSZ010000134.1:29664693-29677023 GCA_034780575.1 Labeobarbus marequensis
ATTGACCCACTACCGGCGGTGGCGCGGTGTTGTGTGTGTGTGTGTGTGTATATATATATATATATATATATATATATATATATATATATATATATATACACACATACCATTATTCCATTTTTCAATGTCACATGATCCTTCTGAAAAAAAATTTATATATTGTGTGTGTGTATATATATATATATATATATATATATATATACTTTAAAAAAAACTCAGAAGGATCATGACACTGAAAAATGGAATAATGGTTGTTAAAAATTCAGCTTTGCATCACATGAATAAATTACATTTTTACATAAAATATCTAAAAAATAGAAAACAGTTGTTTTAAATTGTAATAATATTTTGCAAAATTACTTTTTTACTGTATTATTGACCAAATAAATGCAGCCTTGGTGAGAGATTTTTTTTCAAAAACAATTAAAAATCTTAATGTAAAAAATAAATAAATAATTAATGTCAATTAATGGAATGTAAAAGATCTTAAGTCTAATGTACATATGCTCACTTCATATTTTTTATGTATTTTTTTTATAAAACTTTCTTAGAATCATGATGACAAAAATATTGTATTTCTGATTTTTTGTAAAGATGTGTAGGCATATATACATATTTCATTGCTCTTTGTGCATCTGAAGACTGTCATGCACGTCATTTATTTAAAGAGCTGTTTTAAACAGGGTGCTTTGCCGATTAGAAGTCTGACAGTGGACTTTTCAGGCAACATTTGATTAGCCTCTGGAAAACAAGACTCTAGGTTTTCCTGTGACATTTGGGCATAAAACTGCCTTTCCCAAACCAACCTCTGCTCTCAGTTGCACCAGACGGCTTTTTTAAAAAGTTCACACTTGAGTACCGCTGACGTATGTCCAGCCCTCACGCTCTCATTATCAGAAGGGTAAGAATCGAGGTCAGAGAAAATTGATGCCAAACTAGTTCCTTTCATTCTCACCCGGAGACAAAGTGACATTCAGACTACCGCTTGCAATCAGAGGTGCCTCGTTTGCGGAGGGACGTTTTTTGTAACCAATCAAATCAGGCCTCTCCTTCCTGTGGGAGTGCTCGCATCAGGGTGCCGACGGAAGCCAGCGGGTGAACCCGCCCCCTTCTCAGCAGGAAGTCTTGGAGGAAGTACAGTGTGGAGATGGAGGATGGGCTGTGCCGCTCATTATACAACAGCAGTTATTCAGGACAGCCTCGTGCTCTGAAACGAAATCATTTCAAGGGATTCTGGCTCTGTTTCCCAGCACACATAGACTGTTTGCGTCCTAATCGATTTTATTGGAGGTGTAAGGTGAGCAGGAGGTGTTTTGTCAGGGAGTTGTAATGCTAGAGAACTAATTGGCAGAGGTGAGATGTGTGTGTATGGATAAGGGCTCGGTCACTGCTGTTATGCACAACCTTTTGAGCTCTGTAACTTTACAATATTGTAAATGCTTGTGCTGTAATTTTAGAGAATATTGCTATAAAAAGGAATATAGTAGCTTACCTTAGACTTTTATTTCTTATTTACACAATGACAAGAAAATGAGGGTAGAACCTCACAGGATGAAAAGAAAGAGCTAAAGAGTTAGCTGACATGAGGGTGTCTGCCTGAAGTGATCTGTTCATTATTTTAATCTTTTTTTTTCCTTTTTTTTTTTTTTTTTTGATTCTTATGAAATCCTCTTTCCATCATGGAATAAAAAAGTAGAATAAACAATAATAATTATCTCAAAATTCTGACTTTTTCCCCGCACAATTGTGATTTGATTTCGTAAAATTCAGACTTTGTTTCTTGCAATTCTGAGAATAATAGTCACAATTGTGAGATATATAAACTGAATTTGGATGATTTTCACAATTCTGAGTTAATATATCGCAATTTTGAGCTCATATCTTGGCTTTTTTCGGAATTCTGAGTTTACATTTCGTATATTTTTTTTCCCACCATTTAATAAAAATATCTTAAAAACTTTTTTTCTCACAATTGTGCTCATTTCTCATTATTCTGACTTTTCTTCTAAGAACTATGAGTTTATATCTCACATTTTGGACATTTATATGTTGCTGTCTGATTTTGTATCTCACAGTAAACAAGAATTAAATCAAGAATTAAACCTTATATTTTTGATCATTTTGTTGTTTTCCTGCTGAAAGTTTTTGCTGGAGATGGAAATAATGTTAGTTAGTTTGACTGTAAGGTGAACGTACTGTACTGTAATAGTGAATCTTAAGTCATTTCAAGTTGGTTTGAGCAGATAGTGTCGTTATTGTCATGTCCTCAGGTGCTGCACTAAATTATAACATTAAAAAAAAAACTTGTTCATTAAAGCAGTGTTTCAGTTGCTTCTTTATTTTGTTTTGTCTTTGCAATGAAAATTTTCAAATGAAATATTTTCTTGCAAATATTGCTTTAATTGCTGATTAATTGTTCAGCTAAAATAAACAAGAGCTCAGTTGCAGTCCCCTTTAAGAAAATTGCATAAATGTGAGATTGTCACCAAGGTATTTATTTGAACTTAAACCTTTGTTGCAATCAGCTGCAGTTCCTTAAAGGGACAGTTCACCCCAAAATGAAAATAATGTCTTTACCCACCCTCAAGTCATTTTGTTTGAAACATTTAGATAACAAAAAGAAAACGTGTAATGAAATATTGCTTCACCAATTTTATCTGCTCAAACCACATCATAATCAATTAAAAGTCTCTTCTGTGTTCACTTAACATCGATGACAATGTGTAAGAAACTAACTGATGTGATTTTCATCTTCCATCTATAAGTGTGTTTAGACACGTGTGATGGGCTCATGAAACCGCATAACTCCTGAATACCAGGAATGATCCGGGTATATAATGGATTGTTATATATTTTCAATGATTCTGTCTGTAACAGGAGCAGATGCTGGCACACAGCGTGCCGATGACGCGTGCATTTCTCCACTAATGAGAACGCACGTAATTAGGGATCGAGAAACAAAGGCGAGCGAACGGCAGAGTAATCCAAGTGTGAATCACACATGCTCACTTATCGACGGCGACCTTAAACATGCATGAAGACTTCAATCTGTCATTCCATGATAGATGCCGTTCAATAGCAGTGGAAATCTTTCATGATCGTTCATGTTGTGTTTGTAAAGCGAATAGCATGGACTCCAGATGTGCTAAAACACATATTGGAAAAAATAAAATGCTTTATTGCTTAAATATGTATATTTCTGCAGCATAAAATGTTTTGTGTTATTAGGCTCAAACATTGTAGAGCTTTTACGCCCGCATGGTAGAAATAAATTGATCCCCTTGTGCTTTTCAAAGATAATCCATAATTGCCATCACCGGCGGTTCATTAGCAGTGTGGCTACAGCGAACACGTTCAGATAATAACTATTTTTGTTGTGGCTTCTCCGGTAACTGTGCAAAGCAAATTCCCTGGGGTTAAATCAAAGTTTCAGCGGCTATGGAAATGACTCTCCATGCAAAGACCCGAGCTGCTAAAGCACGGCGTTTCTCAGAAACGTGGGCAGAAAGCGGTTTCCCGGCTCAATTTGAATGCATCTGTTGAAATAAGGCAAAGAATAGGTGTGAAATATGCTTGCTTTGACATGTTTTATGATGCAGAACCTGGAGTCAGCACTATGTTTGTAGAAGTGAGCTCTATGATGTGTAACGATACATGAAATGAAAGGCAACCATGTGCAGATTCCAAATTCTTGTTGGCTAAAGCGTAATAAAATAACTCATGTAGTAAATGTGTGACGGATTTAGATGAATTCTCCAGATTTTAAGGCACAGATGTTTTGTATTTGCTTTATTCAAATCAAGTGTGTTGAGTCTTGTGCTGTGCTGAAAATCGGTTGCCTAATTTGGTGTTCGCACTCATTTTAAAAATTGCTTGTAAATCTCTCATTATGCTATATTATTGCAAAATCTTGGATTCAATATTTTTGTCAACCTCTTTTCTTTCAATTAGGACACGTTTTGTATTTCTTTTTGGAACTGATTGATCGTAGTCCTCATTGATCTGAGCCAAACACCTCCGTTTTTGAGTGAAAAGTCTTATTTTTAAAAAATTTTGCCAATGTTCACTCAACTTTTTGAGGTCTCAAATAAGCTCAAATCAGTGAGGCTTTCGATCTATCAGCCTGTGCTAAGTAAAAGAAAACAAGTTGCTAAAAAGATTGAATCCAGTATTTGGTAATAATATAGCATAATGAGAAATTTATGAGCTGTTTTTTTGTAGGCTGGTCATTTTTGATTGGGAAGCCACAAGAGGAATTTTGGGGAAAATCCACAAAAAGTACAAAAATTATCAAAAAAATTTTTTTTTTAGGAAGTTGTATACCTTGTGTGAGCAATGGCAGTAAGTTTGGTAAATTTGGGAATTTGGTAATATTTACCAGCATTTTCAGGAAAAAGAAAATCCCGTCTGGGGTAAAAATGACCCAAACTTTTCTATTACTGTTAGCAGATACAATTATTTAAAAGACACGATCTTAAAATCAAAATACTCTGTTCACAGCTAATACTGCAAATACTTCCTTATCTTATCCTTTTTGGTGTATGCGCTCTCACACACATGCACAATTTCTATATCTGAGTGTGACTCGTGCAATACAGTGCAGTGGATATAGAATATATTCAGTATATTTGTAATATTATGTGGGAGCCCAAGGGTTTTGAAAAGGTCACAGTTTATATGGATGTCTTCGATGTTCCTCCATCCGAACAATGAACGAAAGCAGGCTGTAGCCGTAAATGGCCAAAAGAGTATGTTGAGCATCCCCCTGTCAGAATGCTAATCTAATATCTTATTCAAAAATTGAAAATTATGAGAATAATTTATTTATTTCAGGAGCGCTATTGTGGCAAAGCAATAAGATACAATTGTGAGAGCAAGATTAGGAGTAATTAGAAACGTCATGGTTGCAGTGATAACTAGTTGCAGTGATCTCCAAAGCAGGTTTTGTTTTGGGCAGACCCAGGGGTCACCAGTAAATGATTTCACAGCACAATACCAACACAGATTTATTCTCTGAGATTTAATGGAGTTGAAATTAAGCAGTGGCATGAGCTCTTGATATCTGTGCCACCTGCTGAAACTGCTGATTGAAAGTTCAAGCATTTTTTTTAATAATTGCATGTATGCACATCTTTTCTAGTTCTAAAAAAATGCTTAAATATATTTCCATGCCTATATACATTTATTTGAAAATGCATTTATTTATTTATTTTAACAGTGAAAAAAGCCTTTACCGTACGGTGACTTGTTTCTGTTATGGGGTTAAATAAATAAATAAATGTATCTCTTTATATCACAATTCTGAGAAAAAGTGACAATTGAGAGATATAAAATCAGAATTGTAAAAAACAAATGCAATTAAAACAAAATGGCAAGAAATAAACGCTCACGTCTCACAATTCAGTTTTTCTCCATTTCCACATAATTTCTACTTTTTAGTTCACTATTTTGACTTTTTTCTCACAATTGTGAGTTTATATCTCACAATTCTGGCTCTTTTTTTGTCTGAATTGTGAGGAAAAAAAAGTCAGAATTGTGAAATAAAAAAAATCCCAATTACCTTTTTTCAATTTGTTCTTACATTTTATTGCATATACTGCTCTATTTTGTAATTATTGGTTATGTTATGTTTTTTTAAATATATTGTCAAGTTAAAAACAGTTGTTTGCTATTGATTTGTTTGGTTCATTGCGCTAAATTAACATTTTAAATTGACAGCACTATAGTTTTGATTTGAAAATTATTTAGATAAACACATTTATAACAGTATATGCTGTAGAAAACTAGTTTGACTTGTTTGCAAAAAAATATTGCTGTATTTTGGTGGTTAATTCACATTTTGGTTCAAACTGTCATATAAAACATGATTTGAAACATTTAATTCTATTGTAAAATCATCATACAATATCCCAGCATCAGGATTGACATATTGACTGAGATAAATGCTTTCAATTAAAAAAAAAAAAAAACATGCAGAGTGAAAATTAATTTATTTATTAAATTTAGAATCAATTCTTAGATGAAAATAAGATTTTACGTTTTTATATATATCTACGTGTCTCCATAAACCTGTTCTGGAAACATTTGAAAGTGACTAAATTGAAGGGAGGTGCTGATGTTTTGGCAAGCATGGTATTTTTATTGTTTTAATTTATTTATATATTTATTTTTTAAACTTACTTTCTGGCATAATGTGACAAGTACACCAGAAAACCATGTGGGTTCCTTCCCAAGCATAATGTGTTTGTGGATTATTGTTGTTTTTTTTTAATTACAGGGGAAGGAAAAAGGATCGAGAGAAAATTAGCATACTCCTGCTGCTTTGTTCTGAACTGAGATGCAAACATATTCAACACTGAACCTAAAGACCAGCCCATCAAATATAATGTAACACTTTAAATGGATTTGGGTCTGTGTGTGTGTATTTGTACATCGGTAAGTTGTGGCCATATGCTGAAAATAATTGCTTATTCCATGAGCTAATTGCTGCGATTAATTCAGTTAATGAGTTCCTGAATTAGTCAGATAAATGCATTTGCGTGTGTGTGTGTGTGTGTGTGTGTGTGTGTGTGTCCATGCTTTGCTTGTCAATTATGAAGTATCGTCACGATTAGCCTCTCCTTCAACCTAGATGAATCTGTATTGGAACATAACATTGCCTTGTAAACCAGTTTATTTTTAATTTACAGGGTACTCAACCAAAAGAGGGCCAAGAGCACTAATGAGAAATATATGTACACTTTAAGATGTTTTATTTGGAGTTCTCGTGTCACAGATTTTCACATTAGTGAGCCAATCCCTTCATTCTCCATTCACTTACATTAATTAGCTGTTTTTGACACATTATTAAGTGCCTGTTTTTTGCTTGTTTAAAATTCAGTGTACTTTTCAGTGGAATTTTTATAGGAGACATTTTTCATATTTTTGAAAACTGAAATATGAAACTTTTTCAAACTATGCTTCATCTATGTTTAAACATTTATCACCTCTCCTGGAGTAAAGATCTGATCATGGCCTTGATCAACATTCTAGTGGATTTTTCTAGAGTCTGTCATTGGAGAGGATGATTTTTGTGAGTGATGGTAATGACATTTCTCATTACAAATTAACCATTAAAAAAAAGTTTTCTTAAATGTTTATGATATTATTGAGAGGGGGGGGGGGTCAACATTTCCTTGTATTAAATTACAGAGAAAGGCTAGTTAGAGAATCACACAATATTAATGCATCACAAAAGTTAACCAGAGTCACCAACAAGAAGTGAAAATGAAGGCATGAGTATTTTAAGAGTATTCTCTGTGTTTCTCTGTGTCTTCTGAGCTGAGGAACACATGGCCATGCTGGTGATCTGCTGTTATCAGCCTGAGACTCTTTCTGCCTCTGTGTAGTACAGTCATCACTAACTGTGTTTTGTCACAATCTATAAAGTTTAATCCGGCAGGAAAAGCAGATCAGCTGTGACAGATAACCCCATTTAAATGAGATGAATTCAAATGAGAATGCAGAAGTGCTTTAAATTACCCATCAGGCCCCTTGCATTTGTGGTTTCAGTAATTTTCCAATGCCAGAGATTCTTCTTGTTTTAATATCGGGTTGATTAGATAATATTTGACTTAAGTATATTGAGTGCTTCTATTTATCTGTAAAGACGAAACGTAATAAAATGTGGTTAGAGTTGAGCCTGGAGTCCTGGTTCATTTATTTTATATACTGGGTTTTACCAGAGTATATTTATTTAGTATGTGCATGGCTGTATTTATGGAGATTGTAGCTTTAGAAGCAGTTTGTCATTATTCTGAGCAGTCAGGGAATATATTTCACATTACAGCTTTGTGAGTCAGATAGTATATCAGATCGTGATCTTTGAACTCGCACTGACAACCCTGCTGCTGCCACAGTAACCTTGTTGGACTTTATTGGTGGCCTTTGCCACCTCTATTCTGTTAGCCCGCTGGAGATTTGTTTTTTCTAAAGCCATCTGTGTGTGTGTGTGTGTGTGTGTGTCAGTGTGCAGCATGAAGTGACACTGTGCTGGTCTTGGACTCTGGGTTTTGGAGACGAGAGCAAAGACTCCTGACAGGCATCTTCTCCTGTATAAGATGAGGCCAAGGATCATTTGTCCAGTGAGGCATACAGCACAGATTCACTGCCTCAGTATCGCTGGTAACATGTCCCTGGATAGTCAACTGGAAAGAAACAGGAGTAGTCCACTGAGCTGCATGAATCTGCTGCTATTCAAAGCAGAAAGAAGAAGGGAAAAGCAAACAGGGAGTTTTCAATTTTTTTCATATTTTATTTTATTTTATTTTTGTGTTTATCTAAATTACATTTTACATTGAATAAGTTAAAACTAGGGCTGTCAATTTAACATGTTAATGTAGAGCAAGTTTTTATTATGTTATTTTATTTTGTGTTGAGGTTTTTTTCGAAGTAAATTTTAAATTTAGTAAGTTAAAACTACTTAATTTAACATTAATGTAGAGCATTAACATGTTTTTATTTTATTTTATTACATTTTTAATTAAATTTTTTATTTATTTATTTTATTTCGTATTTTTTTAAATAAATTTTACATTAAGTTAAAACGAGGCAATTTTCACCATGTTAATGTAGAGCATTAACTTGTTTTATTTTATTATTAAAGCTTTATGCAATTACTGATAATTTAGTTGGTATACAATATATGCTTTATAAAACATGAATGTAACAAAGCAAATATGTTACAATCTTTACACTTTACTGATGTTATGTTCAAAATTAATGACAGATATTTTTCTAATCTTATATTCAAAAGGAAATCATGGAAATTTTGCTGATGTTATATTCAAAAGTAAATCACATATTTTGAAGATTTTATATTCAAAAGTAAATCCGAGATATTTTGATGATGTTACATGCTAAGGTAAATCACAGATATTTTCTCCAGGCTTGGTTTCAGTAGGATTGTTTTGCACAGCCTCATAAATCATCCTCCCCTCCCATGCATTCGCAAATGGACTCTTCCCCAAATGTTGTTGTTTTTGTGTTATTTGTAATGGTGACACACTTTACGGCTTCTGACTGGATGTCTTTTTTTATTCACTCCCTCGGTATCTGCCATAGAAATGGCTCTGACATGCCCTATTACACCGTGGAAACAGGAATCAATGTTTACTTATTGCTTTCACGTCATTTTTATCCTCCTTACACCCCACCGCGGGGACGCTTGGATCGGTCCAGCGTACCGGTGTAACGAGTCAGCCCGTGTGTTTAGCAGCTGCCATTTTGGAAAACATGAGCTTCCCAGTGAACCTTAGGATAGCTCAATAATGCAGCTGAAAAACTCATCAAAAGGTTGTTGTAGGGCCATTTCATGTCCATCTTTCCAACGAACTTAAATGGCCATTATATTATTTACCCCTTTCATCTCGTCCATTCATCATCCAGCACAGCTGAATTGAATTGAAGCGGCTCTGTGTTTGCGCTGGAAAGTCTTTGTGTCAGTGAAAGCTGTGTACAGTAAGCTCTCTCTCCCGTCTCGGCCTTGCAATTAGTCCGCTCTCACATGCTGAACACTTGAAACCTGAAAAGAAAGACTTTTTGAGGATCTCTTCTTTTAATACAAAAGATTCTGTGCTTTCTGCATGTCTAAATAATTAATCACAGACAAAATCAGTGATAACCATTTTGATTTGGAGACGTATTGAATTCTAGATCTTTGCTGTTGCTTTTTCAGTGCTCAAAGCGATGACCTTACCATTTCCAAACTCAATTATTTGCTGCACTTATTATATCAGATCATAGTAATTAAAATATGTTCAAAGATTTATTTAGCACATAAAATGACACTAAATGAGTTGAGAAATTAATGCAAACAATTTTCTAATTAACAAAAAAAGAAAAATAATTATTTTTCTTTCAGTGTAATTTTATTCATATTGTGGCTAAACCTACATTTTGCACACTTCATAATCATCTGCGCTACTGAAGAGATTAATAAATAAACATTTAGAAATTAAATGTGGATTTAGATTTGGATTTTTTATGAAGAGGCATACATTTATTAATAAATGATGCTGATTTGGTGCCCTCGAAACCTTATTATCAACGTTTTTGCTGAATACTATTTTTGTGGAAACCGTAATACACTTTTTTTATGAATATGTATTTTATGAATACATTTTATTTAGCACTGATGCATATTGATCAAAAGTAACATTAAAGCATTTATAATTTAGCAAAAGATTTTAATTAAATATAAATGCTGTTCTTTTGCTGTTCTTTTTGTTCATCAATGTTTTTCACAAAAAAATGCAAGTAGTAAATACTGTTTTCAACATTGTTAATAATAACCAATATTAATAACTTAGTGCTAGCGATAATTGATAATTCAGACAAATCAGCATATTAGAATAAATAAATACGCAATAATAATAATAATAACAATAATTTTTATTTTAATTGTTAATATTATTATCATTATTATTAATTTAGTTAGTTTATTATTGAGGAAACCGTGATACACTGTTTTTTTTATATAAATACTTATTTTATGAATACTTTTATTCACTAGTGATGCAACACTATAATAATAATCTATTATTATTATTATTTGTATTATTTTATTATTATCATCTGTTTTAGTTTGATAATTTCTTTCGAACCAATTGTGGCGTATTTATCTAAGCAGTGAACAGACAGACATCCCAGTGAATTAATGGCTCAGAGTCTGTGTTTTTCTCCACAGTGCATTATTGGATTATTGAACTTTCTCTGTTTATTTGTGGTTAATGGACTGAAACCTGCTGATTGGCTGTTTAAGTCCGCTGAGAGGCCAATCAGGTGAGAGGTGAGAGCAGCACGGCTAATGACCTGCGAGTGAGGCATGCCTGATCACGAACCCTATACATTTATGAGATGTGTTAATGTTGTCTCTCAGGATTGTTTTTCATGCTACATTAGTTTCCCCCTCCCTCCACATGACCGCCGCATGCTACAGTAGACACACACCTACAGAAACATCCACATTGTGGGCTGGATGGAGATTTTAGCATTAGTTCAGCACCAACAAAGAAAGTAGGTTACTGTTGCACCATTTTCTGCAAGACAGCCAATTATTTTCCCATTACATGCGCAACACACTCTGTAATTTCCAGCGTGTGTTCAAACCATCAAATCACATGTAATCATCTCCACTACCTCCGTGTCCCTCTCAGGTTGAGCAGAGGAGCTCAGAATTCACCTGCCATGTGATGTTTGGTGGCCCGTGCTAATGATCGCTGTTTCTCAGTGAGCCTTGACCCCGGGCCGCACCGCATGATTAGCTTTTCCATCAGCTTTCCTGCCGCGTCCAGCGACCTTGCGGGTGAACCATTGTTTACTGACAACTATAGTTGGTCCTGTCTAGCTCTTTCACTGGCGTTCTTTGGTGATTTGGTAAGCAGGTGATTGGAGGTGAAAGCCATGCCATTCACAATCCGTTACTGTGCCGCATTAAATCTTCTAAATAAAACATGTGTAATGTGGAGCACATGCAGTTACATTATTCAAAGATTTTTTTTTATTTTTTATTCTAAACAGAGAACTGCTGTCAGCTTTGGCATTGCTAATTAGCAGAGGAAGGGTTTAGCACTGTTTTTTGCTGTTGTTTACAACATTTCATAACACTTCTATGTTTATTTCTTAATAAAAATCTCTTTTGTGTTTATTTGAATGCACACAAAATCCAACTATTAAATTTAGTAAAAAAAAAAAAATAGTGCATAATATAGTATACATTTCTATATATGTTCATCAATTAATTTTAATCTATTTTTTTAAAGTCAACATGTAAATTGATACATTTACATTTTTGCAGGTTTGCATTAAGTTTTAGCATTGTTAATTGCTTAAATCATCAGATAAAACAGACATATTTGCTAAATATTCAGAATGGCTTTATATTATGAAATGTTTTGCATGTCATATATATAATTCACACTGTAAAATTCTATGGGTTTTCAATAGCTTTTTCCTGATGAAAATTCCATTTAGCTGTTTTTTTCTTTGTTCATCAAAAAAAATTGAAAATTTAATAATAGTTGTATCTTACAAAAAAAAATCTCCTTTTAGTGTGTTTAAAAGCACAACAGTTTTTTTTCCAGAATTTAAAATGAAATAAATTTTGTGAAAAGTAAATATTGTTTTGAATTGTAATCTGTATATATATGTATATGTGTGTGTGTGTGTATATATATATATATATATACAATCCGTTATACAACTATAATTCAAACTGTAATATTGTAATATACTATGGGCTTTTAATTGCTTTTTAGCAATTAAAATTCCATTTAAAACATTTTTTAATTT
>JAUZSZ010000134.1:29808410-29820749 GCA_034780575.1 Labeobarbus marequensis
ATGATACTCAACAAAAAAAAAAAAAAAAAAACCTTTTTTAAATTTTATTTTTTTATATTTTGTCTAAAAGTGCAGCAAACTGTTCCCTTTGGGGGAAAAAAAAAAAAAAAATCTTTTTCTGACTATTATTTCATATACCAGTATTTACCGGGTTAAGAGTCTGTGCTGCTGAAGACTTTGCATTATCTGATGCTTGAGTAACTGACACGTTCGACATAAATTCAATCGCCTCTGGGCTTAATGTGACACGTATCAAATAAATTTACCCCAGAACTAGCTACTGAGGAAAAGAAAAAAAAAAGTTTAAAAACACAGACTTAAGGTTTGACCTGCCAAATATAATAATGTCTTACACAGTCTGATGTGCTGTCCAAAAAGTCAAATCTCTAACTCTTGCTCTAAAACGAGGGTTAGGGTTCGGCCAATCAGAACCAATTACATGTTTGCCTCTCCCGCTGTCATTTCCAGTGACAGCAGAAGTAAAGCAGAGATATCATCAAACAGGCGTGACATTTTCATTTGATTTCTTTGTAAACGGCCGTGCATCTACTTTGTGTTTTAGAATGCACCAAAACATCAGAAACAATGGACCCACTACGGCTCATTAGCACATAAATGGTGTAAAGCCTCGTCATCATCATGTCTAAATAAAGATGATTAGCATAATTTCTCACACACTAAGACAGACGTTCTATAAACACCTTTTTCAACCATCTGGATTGGGTGTAATTCTCAGCTTGGTAAGTTTGGCCAAATATATCAAACACATGCACAAGCACGTTTAAGTTTAGGCGAACGGTATCCTAGCATAGCACGAGTTTATGTTTGGCTAGTGCTGTACCATAGCAAAGTATGTGTTGCAAGCTGGCAAGATCTATTTCCTGGCATGTTTTCTCCCATCAGTTCAGTCGAGAGCTAATTTATTTTAGCTCTCTTCACACTTAAACATTCGGTGTTGCTGAGAGAGCAGAAGTAACTGAAAAAGCTCTCTGAAGAATAAACTGCTGAAATCAGGTAAATATAAATAGGCACAATTATCAAATTTAACTGAGTGAATTATATTGACTAAGTAGTTCATTTAGTCAATTTGCATTCAATTTGAACACACATCAGAAACCGGGTAAATCTCATGAAAATGAACTTTTCTCACTGTAAAACCAAAAGACAAAACAAACATCATACATTACATATAGTATAGAATTATATAATAAATATACTTTGCATCATTACGGCAAAGTTTTTGTTCCCTTATTTTTTTTGCTTTTTGTTCCATCTAGTGTTATTTATTATATAATATACTTTATTTTTTATTTAGTTATTTATTTATAGTGTCCCGTATTCCCTACAAATAAGTCATAAATGCAATAAATAAATAAAATACAATAAAGCTTATTAGTATTAAATATAAAAACTCAAAAATAAATGTAATACATAAATTAGCTGGGTACATGTCATAAAATGTCATTTCATTTCACCTATCGCTCAACTAGAAGACATGCTTGTCTAAATCGGTCTTTGCCTTGGACACAGCAGACGGTTTTACGTTTAATATTTTCTTAAAAGCATGCTTATTATAGCATGTCAAGCTTCGTGTCCGCTGTTCTCATGACCAAAGAGATTGGTCCGTTTTCAGTCTGACATGTTCCCTGTTCGTTTTTCTAGCTGGGTGAATCTCAGGAAACCTGTCAAGAATATGTTTAATGCACATTTGATCACAACATCAAACAAAAGGAAATAAGAAATTATAATATGCTTAAAGAAAATGAAGCCTATTTATTTTTGATGCTTTTGTATTGTGATATTAATTTATTGTTATTATTTAAATGTATTTTTTTCTCCTAGATTCTCAAGTATTATCTTTTGTGCCATTTAAATTATGTATTTATACAGTACATAATGTTAGTATTTTATTTTAATATTAAACCTCTTTAGGGGGAAAAACAATGTATTATATGGTGTATACTATGTTGTATGACATCACATTAAAGATCCAGGGAGAAGACAACCCTTCCAAATCTCCAGGCTCAACTTGTGTGGTTTTTCGCTGTTCTGTGGTCTTTAAATTCAGCATTATTATGCATCCACACACTGACACATGATGTGATGCTGGGCTTCTTACGATGCAAAAAAAAAAAAACACCAAGGCAAGATGAAGCTCATAGTTTCCTGTGACGGCCCTTTAATTCCAAACCTATTTGAGGGCCATGCTGCGCTGCAAAAATGTCAATAGTAATGAGCGCATCTCCAGTCAATGAATATGAATGAAGCACAGGAAAACAGCCCACTTTTCATTCCTAGTATGTGTCAGGCATTCTGCCACCCAAACAGGAGATACCTGCTTAAACGGCAACTCTCACCCCACTTCAACGGCAATTCAATTTGTTCCATAAGCCAGGGATGAAAAAGCAATTATTCACAGCATCCGTCACTTCACGATCTGTTTCTTAAAGATATCAGTCTTTTCTGGGTAAATGAACAAATAAGCCGGCGGATTAGTGCCACATGTGCTTCCGGGCCTTCGCCCCCCATCGCTTCCCACAGCCCAGCGGCCGGCGAGCCGTGTAAGGAATCCTTGGGGGCGTTTTCAGTGATGATGGTGTGATAGATGATGTGGCGGCGGGGTGTGACGCGTGTTGTCACGCGATAGAGTCGACCGGGATGTCTCTTCTTCAGATGCAGCGGTCAACCGTCTGAGCACTACAGTTGGCACGCTGATGCTGGTGAGAAGAATGCTCAGCACGCCTGCCATTTGCCGTGTTGAAAGTGTAAGTCTCACACATATTTCACTCGCTAGTTAGCAAACAGGATGCGGAGCATATTAAGTCACATTAAGGGTGTGTTCCAAATGAATAACATAGTACATTTGCAAAAATGTATACTAACTATAACAAGCACGCTGCAAGGAGTACTGTATCCCAAAATGCAACGTGACTTGATCTAAATGACATAATAACTTTTTTTCTTAACAATTTATATGCATTATTTGATTGGACAGGAAATATTAAACAGAGTCAAAATAACAAACAGGATTTTATTTTGTTTTGAATTATTGCATTATTTATTTCTCATAGATAATATAATAGCACTAAATTCATAAAAACTAAAGCAAACTGTATGATAGAGAGTTGCATAAGATTTATATACAAAATATATTAATAATAGCTAAAATATGATCATTAATAATATACCATTTCATATACAATTTAAATAATAATAATAATAATAATATATCATTAAAGTAATAGATGAATTGATATATAAATGTAATAATAAACAAAACAAAAGTAACTGATTTTTTTTCACAATTTAGATTTCCCCCCCTCGTAATTCTGAGTTTATATCATACAACTGGCTCTCGCAATTTTTTTATACAGATACAGATATAAAGAGATATAAACTCAGAACTGCAAGATATAAACTCAGACTTACTTTCTTGCAATTGTGAGTGATCTTGAAATTCTGACATTCTTCTTACAATTGTGAGATTCTCAATTTAAATAATACAATTCTAACTTTCTTGCAAATGTTAGTTTATATCCCGCAATTCTGACTTATATAAACTCGCAGTTGTATGTTGTGATACAAACTAGTAATTCTGATGTTTTTTTTAGGTATGATGTCAATTCTGACTGTAACTCACAATCGTGAGTTATACATCAACACAATTTAGACTTTATAACTCGCAATTGTGAGTTTATATCACAAATCTGAAAAAAAAAAGTTCAGAAGGAAAAGGAAAAGGTCAGAATTGTGAGACTGCAATTACACGCTTCAATAAATAACTTATAAATTCTATTATAAATAAACAAATAGGCTGTATATAGTAGTGCAGTACGTATGTAGTATGCAAACTAGTATTCCCTTCTAAAAACACACTTTGAAGAAGATTAACTTGTCAATGATGCACTTGTTCTAGATGCACTGGTGCTATCTAGAGAGGAACAAAAGCACAAATGTGCTCGTAAGAAAAGAAACAAAATCGATGATTGCCGCCCTAATTTGATGAACTTGATAGCAAATAATTAAATGGAAATGAATGACTCAGCGAATGAGAGTGAATGGATACCTCCAAAAATGGCCTAAACAGCCTAATGATGATGATGATGAAGCAGTCTCCACACTGATGAGTTTCTTTCCAAAATGACTTGATGATTGGAGTGATTTCCCTCCTTCTGAGATCGGTACATTACAGCACAGCTCCAGTACGCTAATGTGCGCAGAGAGCTTATGGTATGTTACTTTTGAACAATTACTGGAGATAATCACAGACACCGGAAAAACGCTTTTCCAAAGTATTAACTTCCAAAGTTTGATGTGGGTTATGATATTGGTTTCAGAGGTGGGAAAAAAAAAAATCATTGCAATTTCCTAAAGTACTAAAACAAATTTTAGTTCCTAAGAATGACTCATAACAATAATATTCATCTCACCTTCAGTCGCTGGAGGTCAACCACGAGAGCCGGAGGTGGTGGAAGTTCCACAGTCTCCTCGAGTCCGACGGCCAACTCATCTGACTTTTTCTTCCCTTTTGATGAACCTATTAAAGTTAAGCAAAGTCACACTATGGAAAAAAACAAACCCGAGCACACATCACACCAGAAACGAACAACACCTGGTGAAGGACAGGCATGTCTGCAGACATATATGAAAAGACGAGTCTGCAGGGTGTTTCTGTTGGTGTATTTAACTCTCGGCAGGAGAAACGCTCTTAAACAGATGGTGTTTTGAAGTCCAAAAATTTTTCTCCAAACTGTGATTAACCGTACAGTTGACTATCAATACTAGGAATTATTCATCTGTCCTGCATGTTTATGGACATCTGGTAAGACTAAAATGTTATTTCGGGCAGTTATTTATTTAATTACACTTAAATACATGAGAGAATTATATATAATTATGTTTATTGCCATGTTCTGCATCTCTAAATTCAGTGCATTGATATTTCAAATGTATGAAAATACATGCTCAGCTAATACTTTGGCATTTGTGAAGTCTTATCATGCCATACCTTCTGTTTCATGGTCGCCATCAGATGCTGTCCCCTCCGCTGCTGTCACATTCTGCTCTGCATTGCATTCTGGGGCAGAAGGCTCCTTATGCTCTGCTTCAAGTGCATCTTTATTAATAGAGTCTACCTCGGTTTCTTTATCAAGAGCCTCACTGTACACGCTGTCCATAGATTCATTTCCATTCACACACGCTTGAGGAGCGGGGACTGTTGTGGCCTCCTTACTGCTGGAAGCCTCCTCTGAGGGGGTCTTGATGGGCTCCTTCTCGCCCTGAGGGTCCTGAGTGGCCGTCGGCTCAGAGGAATTCTCCTCCTCCGTAGAGAGGATGTGTCCGTTGGCCTGGAGTGGTTGCTTGTCAGGATGTAGCTCCATGGCGTCACAGGACGACTCGTCCTGGGTGAGACAAGCGTCACCTTGCACCATTGCAGCAGAGTCGTCCGCTCCCTCCTCCTCTTCTGGTTCATCATCTTCCTCCACTTCCTCCTTTTTATAGATCTTTTTCTTCCTGATGATGCCCCGCCCCCAAATCGATCGCCGCCGCAACTTGCGCTTTATGTTATCTGAAGACAAAAAAGATTTAAATCAAATAAGAGGGCAAACAAGAAACGCACAGATTATTAATTCATCCTGCAAGATTGCAAATCAAGAACAGTTCAGAAGGAAACTTAGTTTTGGGGGAATATTCCAAGCCTTTTTTAAATGCAAATTACAAATAATTTCAATTTTTTTTATGACTCCAAAAAAACAAAACTGTAAAATTGCTTTTAACACTGAATGTTGATATCATAATCGAATCACTACTCAAACTACACAATGCACACTGGAGAGATGTAGTGTGTCCACAAGAAATTAGTCTGCAGAATTCATTTCAAACTTTTTTGCACTTTTCTTGCTTCACTTTTACCCAGTAAAAGCACTGCATATAAGCATCTCTGACCACACTGAGAAAGAACAGTTTCTACATATTTACAGTTATGAAATTATTATTTCATATTATTATTTTCATAAAAATTAAATAAAACAAAATCAATTGAAAACAAATGATGCAATTCAAAAATAAAAATAAATCCCAAAATAAAATAAAATAAAAGAGGCAGACAAACTAAAAGTACACTGAAATTTATAAAACTTTATAAGATTTATAAGAAAGCTTTCAAGCTGTGCAGGGTCTTGCATTTTAATAACTTACATTCACCTCACGATTCTCGCTCCCTAATTACATGCAAAACCCCTGTCAAAATCACGGGTATTGGAAGCGGGTCTAACCGTTCATTAGACATGACTGACTGCATGATGAACTTCTCACCCTCATGTCTCAGTCACTCAGATGACAACGAGAGAGAGGGAAAAAAGGAAAAAAAGTGTTGTCGTCGTGACTGTCACCGGTGAGCTTATGCTGAGAGCTCCAGAAGCACGGCGAGAAAAATAGACAGGGGCGGGTGGGCCAATCTGTTAGCGCTACACGACACCTGTCCACTGTGTAATTGGTCGGAGAGGGAGAGAACGGGGGGTTATGGAAAAAAAAACAGAAGGGGAGCATTGCTCGGCACGCAGGAGGCCATGCTTAAAGTCATAATTGAAAACAATGGACGGCAGCCCAGATGTGTGCCATATATCTGAGTACTCGCACTCCACTCACAATAATGGATTCCCACAACACCCCTCCTGTTCTAAATAGAACAGGTTTTTTTTTTTTTTTTAATCGGAGAGGTTGATTGCGAAACACTGCTCCTTCCCTTTGGATGTAATCAGAATTATCGAGTGAGGTGTGGGAGAGAGAGGCAACAAACAAGTGGAAGAGAGAAAAAGGAGGACCTTGGAGATTGCCAACATATGGATAGAGAGAGAAGCAAGTGAGGCGGAGCATAAGTGAAAAATATGGGGAAAAAAGCTTTTCCATTTCCAAAAATGTAGTAAAAACTTCAGGGTGAAGAGGCTAAAGGTCTGACGCTGTAAAACTTTAACAGGCTTCATTCCACGCGTTCCTCTGCTGGATTCACAGCACTGGTCTGGGGTAACAGGTCTCGAGTTCAACAGTTGGGCTTTCACTGTCTGTTCCTTCTGCTAGTCTAAGTCTCTTAACTGAAGGACACGTGTGCTTCAGGTGCTACGCAGATTTTCATTTTGTTTTGCAATCCTTTTAAACTAAAAAATAACACAAACAACCAATCATGATTAATCTTGTGATTCTTTTTCTTTTTGCATGAAAGAAAAAGCAATTTGTGTAATTTGTGTGGATGACACTTGAATCAGAACATATGTCTGTTTATCACTCACGGGACTGACCTTGATTAAAAATTGTGGTAACACTTTACATAAAGCCTTTATGTATAATGCATTATAAAAGTAGTTTTAATGCATTAATTATGTCTTGTAATACACCTTATAATGCATTGTACAATCTCATGAATAATTGTAACCACAGTTGATACATTTTAACATTTATTCATTAATTCATTGTTACACTATGCATTTTAAATTTGGTTATAATTATTTCAGACAAGATATAATGTATTACAAAGCTTAATTATAGCATTTAATAACCCTTTATGATTCATTATACATAAAGACTTTAGGTAAAGTGTTACCAAATTGCTAATCTAACTTAAAGTGACTGACATAATCTAACATAAAACTAACCAAACATTTTAAATTAAAAATGACTAACATAAAACAAAACAATATGTGCAATTTGTTTTTGTTGTTTTTTTCCATTCAAGAAGGAATATAATCGAAAGACTAAGTAATTGCAAGTATGTCAGTCATTCAATATTAGTTTAGGTTAAGTTAGGGTAGTCACTTTGTTTTCTGTTGTGTCAGCCACTTCATGTTATGTCAGGTTAAAGGTGCACTAAGAAATATTTGAAAAACACTTTTGACCACAGTGTCAGACCGAGTCCCAAAACACACTTGTAGCCAATCAGCAATCTTGTAACAATAGAGAGAGAAGAGAGCGCTCAATCTGAGTGCAAAGGACGGATATTAGCAGATCGACTATAGACAGAGATGTCAGATAAAAAAGAAAAAAAAAGAGAGGAAAATATCTGAGAAACAAAACATTAAAAAGGAGGGTTACGATCAGGCATGAGGTAGAACCCACGTAAAAATCAGAGCAGCTTTCCAGCGGTGAAGATAATTCAAGGAGTGGGAAGGCCTGGAATCGTCGTTGCCATGGTTGTGTACATACATGTGGGGTGGAGATTTCAAAATAAGGGTGAGGTCCTGTTGGGGTATGGTCATGTCTGTTTTGGTGCTTTCAAATATCAACATCGCTTGGCAAAAATCGCTTGGGTCTACATTGGGTTAGTCACTTTGTTTTATATGTACAGTAAGTCATTTTATGTTAGGTTAGTCACTAATATAGCATTGCATAGCATAGCATAACAAAGTAACTAAAATAACAGTGTATGTGTAGTACAAAATGAGAGACAGTATAAGTCATAATTTCTGCCTTGATTTTGACTCTTCATATTAATCATATGAACTCTTACATAGGGTTTTTAGTACACAGACAGAAAAGGTTGGGAAACCAAGACAAGTCTGTGTGAAAACCGTCAATTTTGTAATTTGGTTTGTTGCCACTAACTGTGCAGAAATTCCGCACTGGACCATTTGAATTTGATCTTTAATCAATTTTATTAACTCACGTTTTAGGAAATAACAAGACTGCATAAGCTCCATCACGCAACGTGCTAGAGCATGTATTTATGTATTAGGCCAGTATTTATGTAACAGGCCATAAAATGCATCCGAGTTCAGTAAAATAATGCTTCAGCTGCACAACAAATTCAGTCTGTTGCATATTAGCATATGTAAGGCATTAGGTTTCGTGGACGATGCAATTCAGCGACAGCAACAACAACAGTCCAGACTGACATACATGTACGTGACGACTGACTGTGAATACAGATGAGCAGCAAATGAAGCGGAACTGATGAGCCCCAATTTATTAAGATTTAGCAACCGGATGGAAGAAAAGTGCATGTAGCAATTTACACAAAAGGTCATTGCTTTTTGCTTTGTGGCCACACAAGACCTAATTTGACATTTCGGCCAAATCACAGTACACAATAGCTGTGACTCGCTCTAAAAAGACCCATGCAGTGCATCAAGCCCTAATGATGCGTAATTAAGTCTACAAAGGCTCTGTGTATTTGCGTGTGTTCAACTAGAATACTGGGCTGATGATTGAACAGCACTACAAAGGAACTGGAGACCGCCAGGCTGCTTGGACTGATTAATAGGGGAAAATAGAAAACTTGTACTGCTGGAGGACATATTGATGTGTCCGGATTGCATCTGCCGCAAAACACTGACAACAGCGTGATTGAGGCTAGATCATCGTCAAAAGCTGCATTGAAAGAGAGTAAAGGAGATCTCCAAGATGGTAACACTGCAAACTTATGTAAGCCTATCTCAAAAGCAATGAAGAAAAGAGCAAAATAAATAAATGATAATAAAAAGTAGCAATGATTGTCAGTACTTTGCCCTCTGGTTTCGAAATCAGATCCACGATAGAGCCAAATGCTGAAGATTTCCAGCCCTGTAAAAGTCAAAGCTTGACAAGGAGTCAAAACACCGGCTGTGGCCTCCAGGACTGTGCACCAGAACCCTTGGGCTTCACCGTTAGGAAAAAAATGCAATACAATATGAGTATCTGCATTATTAAAACTTCAGTCAAAGTCATAAAATCCCAGATCATCTGCTTCTGATATTTTCCTCACATTGGCCTAACACTGCTTTTCATGTCGACCAGGTAGATAGAAAACTAGCTTGAGGATTATGATAAAGCTACAGTCTTTAATGTTTAAGCATTGAAATGCTTTTTGTTTGTTTCTCTCTCTCTCTGCCAGCAGAGGTTTTTTATTGATGGGGTGTCTAGCGGCGTTATTCTAGACAGGTGGACGTGTTTCTTTGTTGCTAAAGCAACAGAGTGCATGCTTACGTAAAGTGAATAAACAAAAAAATGAAATAAAATATTTCACAAACAATTCTTCTGCAATAAAACTATTAAGGCAGAGAGATGCTGAATTTGGATAGAAGTTGGATAGAATCAAATCAAATCACCATCCGATCATCATAAATCTAGAGAAGATAAAATTAAAAAATTAAAAATTAAAAATAGTAAAATGAAAGCATCACATTATATGATTTTGGATAAGGATTTTCTTTAAAAAAAAAAAAAAAAAACTTCAATCCTATGTGTCTCTACTGTGAAAATAACAAGAGTGCCAGAATAAAGGCTAAAATAAGAATAACTTGAAACAGAATTTAATAACACAGGTGGGTGTTTATCTGGTGGCGCTGATAGCCCTGTGGGCAGACACAGCGCTGTTGTGCTATGGGCGTCCTGAGTTCGAATCCCAGCTCGAGGACCTTTCCTGATTCTGCCCTTCTGTCTCTCTCTGCTTCCTGTCACACTAAACTCTAAACTATCCTATCACAATAAAGGGCAAAAATGCCCAAAATAAAAATCTAAAATAATAATAATAATAATTTCTTTCCAAAATTGAATGAAAATAAAAGAAAAAAAATACAGGTGGCTTCAAAGCTAACAGAAAAAATAAAAGCCACACAAGTATCCTTTTGGTTTATAAAATAACCAATTCAAAATAATTAATCTAAAAATACAACACAAAATAAAATAATAATAATAATAAAAATAAAAACCTAGCATCTGAAATTTGTACACTGCATTGTGTAATGTTGTGCAATGTTTTTGTATATGGATTTAATAGTAAAGGATTGCTTCGGCTGTATGCATCTCTGCTGTGAAAATAGAAGAATGCTGGAATAAAGGTCACAAAAAACAATGATAAAACCATTTTATTGTCATGTAAAAATTCCAGACTTGAGTTGAGCTGGCCAGAATAACTCAGCTAGATGTTCTAGCTCTAGACAGGGTTATTTTAAAGTCTGGAGGTCAGTTGAGGCGGCTCAGGTCATGGTCATACTGGAGGATGCTGTGCTTGATGGAAAAGAAGCCTCTGTCATTCACATGCGAATGGATGGATCTTAAGTACAGCAACTCCTTCAGAAATAACAGGTGAGGACAAAAACAAAACAAAAAAACCCGAAAAGGATGGAGAAGAAAAAGCTTGCCAGGGAGAGCTTCCTGCAAGCTTTTCACAGCCTTGCTGAGTTTGTGAATGGTAGGGGTGTTGTTTCAAGGCCCAGAATAAACCGAACAACATATTTCAGGAAACAAAGAGATGTAAGTGTGCGAAAAGAGAGGGAGCGACTGACAATAATGAAAAGGAGAAAAAGAGAGCCAGGGGAGATGAGAAAACAAACAGTTTGCAGGATAGTATAAGTTTGTGTACGTGGTTATGGTCCTTAATGTAACCCCTAAAATATCAGAGGCAGCGCTTTTTCATCATCACTGTGTGTCTGCTATATAGATTTCATTTATAAATGTCACCTTTCTAGACACAGTGATTACTCATGGCTCAGCTCTCCTGGCCACGTACAGATGACCTTTACGGTGATTTCAGGGGAAACGAAAATATTTTTAAAAAGTTACTTTTATATAAACATCAGCCATGAATGTGAACGTGAAGGCATTTCTCAATTGGGTCAAAGTAAGCAAGCACAGGCATATCAATAACATTTACAGGATATGGTATTTAGATTGGTATCATGCATATCTGTCTGTCTACCCATCCATCCATCCATCCATCTGTCCATCCACCCGTACATTCATCTATCAATCCATTGTCCCATCTATCCTTCCATCAATCTCATTCCATCCATCCGTCCATGCATCCACCCATCCAACCTTTCATCTACCCATCTGTTCATCCATCCATCCAATCCAGCATCTATCTATCTATCCATCATCCCATCTAACCTTTCCATCCATCCATCTATCCATCCTTCCATCTATACATGTTTCATCCATCCATTCACCCATCCATCCTTTCATCTGTCCATCCATGCATCCATTTAGCTATCCATCCATGCATTCATCCATTGTCCCCTCTATCTATCCTTCCATCCATCCATCCATCCATCTTTCTAACATCCCCACTATCAACCCTTCCATCCATCCATCCATCTATGCTTCTCCATGCATCAAACATCCCATTTTTCTATCTACCCTTCAAACCATCCATCCATCCATCCATTCATGCATGCATGCATCCATCCATCTATCATCCCCTCTATATATCCTTCCATCCATTCATCTATGCTTCTATCAGTCCATGCATCGAACATCCCATTTTTCTATCTACCCTTCTATCCATCTACCGGTCCATGCATCCATCCATCCAGCTGGCCATCTATCTATGCATCTATCCATCGCCCCCTCTATCTATCCTTGCATCCA
>JAUZSZ010000134.1:30258325-30268407 GCA_034780575.1 Labeobarbus marequensis
CTCTTTTATGCTAAGAAATAAGTCACCTGGCAGTTCTCTCCCAAGTGGTTCCACTGCTGCCAGCATTAAGTCTGAGTATGATTCAGTGGGCTATATAACACTTTTAATTGTCAGGAAATTACTTGTCTTTAAAAGTTTTGGTTCAATATACTTACCTGTTGATCAAAAATAGCCTTAAACCTATACACATTTTTTTGTTTGTTTTATTTAGTAACTTTCAGGAGGGTGTACTCATTTTTGCAACACAACATTTTATCACTTTGATAAGAAAATCTTATTTTGCTGAATAATTTTGACATTCTTCTTTGGTAATTGATCAAGCAGGATTGTTGGAACATTATATCTCCAAAGAACCCTAACATGTCATGTAAGTAAAGAGTCATTGCTGAATTTAAGTTTTAGGGGGTGAGGGGGTGTACTCATTTATGCTGTGCACTGTATATATTTTAAATAATATATTTCAGTTTTGTAAAATATTAAGTACAGAACCTCAATAAACCTTAAATATTGTATCAACAATCCAAAAGAGTGAAGCTACACACACACAAACACAGTTTCACAAATAGAGACAATTTTCTGCTTTTTTGTAAAATCCATATTTATTTATGATTTACAAAAGCCTATGTAACAACCATTAAAATGAATCAAATGAATTTCTCTTTAACCTAAAATGAAAACACGACGGTGTGTGTCAGTTTATGTTTCTCAAAGTGGCAAAAAAAGTAGGATATTAACATTACCCTTATGCATCATTTGATTTACAAAGTCTGTGTTATCTGGAAAATTATTTACACAGGCGCCAACAGGTCTAGACTATAAATGCAAAGATGCAGGTGCTTCAAACTGAAGAGACAAGATCGGATCCTGCATTTAAATTAACATCTGCAATACTGTGGGCTGAGGGAAGCCAGTTAATGCACAACCAAACGGCGGATAGTGGCTTACTGTGTTGAAATCTCACGTTTTTCGCTCATCCATTAAAATAAACCTGCAGATTCTATCCAGACTTATAAAAACAAACAAATCTGTCACTATGTCAATAAGGTTCAAATAAATACCTGCTAATCAAAAGGATCCTGCATCTCATTTTCACAAACCTCTTTATTCAAATCATCTTTTATTAACATTATACTACCATCAAACTTTGCTTCGCCAACATCAGCTGGCAACTGCGTCACATCGCCTGGTGCATTTAAACACAAAAACTCCTCAACATTTTATAAAAGTGATAAACCTCAGCGCTCTTACGGAATGACAGACTTGCAGACGGTGCATTAAAACAATCAAGAAAAACAACTACATTCTCAAAGGAATTTCACAAATGGTGCTAACAAGGTTGCTCGTTTTCCGAGCAAAATCATTTTAATGCAGACATGAGATTGGCGGAAAGGTGCCTGTGTATCCATGAACACTGAAGAACCAGCTGGAAAAATAAAATAAACAGTGCGACAAAAAAACGTGAGCCTCCTATATAAGTTTCGTTCACGCGCTACTGTTGAGCTGTTCGATAATATTCGGGGATCAATGCGGACCCCTATTCTGTACTGAGAGCTGTTTACATTGGTCTATTATATCGGCACTTACTTTCAAAAGGAAAAAAAAAATAGTGAAAAGATGTAAAGAGAATAAAATAACACCATAAAATATCCCACATTACTGCCTATTAAAAAGAAAAAAATGAGCGAAAATGTGTCATTTTCTGAATAACATTTCACAAACAAAAATACACCCCCTTCATGTCATTTCAGTTTTCTTATTAATATAATTAAAACAATTTACAGTGCTTTATTATAATATATCTTTCAAGGGAATTTACGGAATATCGTCTCTTATTGCAGCTAAATGATACTTAATCGTCCAGTTATTCAATGAAACCAAAAAAGAACGTTTGGAAGCCGCAGCTGGATGTTTTGTGGTTTTTTCTCCAGGGATGGGTCACATATTGGCAATTAGTCCTGCTAGGGCTCTTCGCTACTGCTTTATGTTCAGTTCGTTCTCCAGTTCCATGAGCTTCCGGGACGCTTTCATTTTATTCGACACTTCCTTTCCCTGTGAGAAGAGTCTCTGGCGCTCCTTAAATGTCAGGTTTTCTGGAGCTCCTCCTATTGTGTTCTCCTGATCGGGGCTGCTGCAATTAAAAGCAATCTTTTGTTAATAATGCGGTGTTTAAGAAATAATTAACCTGAAAAATGAAAATTTACTCATCCATATATCATTCCAAACCTTAGTTTAATGGAATACAAAAGGATATAAAACTTCTCAAATTTCATCCATTTCTGCATTTAAATATGGCACATCAATCTGTATCATGCCAGATTTTATGTTATGAAATTGTGATGTTCAAAAAAAATAAAATAAATAAATAATGGCATAGAATTTAATTAAATGCAGACTTGACCACCAAATAATGACTTAAATTTCAGACTTTTCCTTGCACAAAGTTATTATATACCATCAGAAGACTTGAAATATAGCGCAAATAATCAAAATTGACTACTACTATGGTATTTTAAAGCATTTTTGAAGCTTGACAGTCCCAGTCCCTATTATATAAAAAGGATCTTCTGCTAAATATCATCTTTTGTGTTCCTCAGTTAAAAAAAATCAAGTTATGTACAGGTTTGGAACAACATGAAGGTCAGTAAATGATGACTGAAGTTTCATTTTTGAGTGAACTATCCCTTTAACTTTGTCTACAAATGTGTAAACATAATTTAAAGCACTGATAAATGTCCTAAGTAGACTGGTTCTTCTATATGTTTGGGTGGTTCTTCTACCACACCCAAAGCTGTGAGCTCAGAGTTTGGTGAAGGAATTAATGATGTTTGTGGAGGCTTACCCAAAAACACCACAGCTTATAGAGTCCAACCCAAGCATGACATCTTTAGTTTATATGCATCATATAAGCACAAATGTTTTGGGTTTCAAAACACATTCCAGGTGCATGAGCGCGCTCCTCACCCTTTTGTCCACTTCTCTCGTGGGTCCTTGTAAATCTCTCCTGATCCTAGTCCTGTTGTGTTTCCAGTGTATGAATTAAATCCTGTTTTAATTTTGTCAAATGTAAAAACAACGTGAATTTCACAAGAAACATCAACAATGTCATTTCAAGAGCGATTAGCAAGATAATTACAAAAGCTGCTGGGCTCATTATGGTGAACTGCATGTATATACATATTAAATAAAATACATATACATGTTAATAACTTAATAACATACTTTAAATTTCTATATAAATATACAGTACATCATTTTTGTTGGTGTATCCCCATAGCATAGACATAATCTGTTCAACCACACCACTGGCCCAGCAACTTCTGTTTTCAACAGGACTCCACAGACCAGAAGCTGAACAGCGAGAAGAAAGCTGGTTTAGTTAGTGTCAAAGCATTCCAAAGCACACCTGACACGAGGTCTGTGGATCACGGATCACAGGTCAAAGGTGGAGGTCAAGCACCAGCTGCTTCTAAACTTGTCTCGTGTTGAGGAACGTCTAAAAGCGAGACGCTCCCCAACTCTACACAGTCTGCGCGTACAAAGACCCCCACCGCTGACCTATCGTAGACATCGTATGTGAGGCTCACGTGTCCTTGTGTCTGTTAGGGCGAAGGGACGGTCCGCACTGAACCAGAGAACGGCAGTTTGATTCTAACCAATGGGGTGCAAGAGCACCGCCGCAATCCAAATGCATGTGGGCGGTTTCATTGATTGACTTATAATGGAATGAGTTTGGGCCGGAGGGAGAAAGACACAAACACATTGACTTGTGAACCAAAAAAAACCTTCTCCACTGGTAACGACCAAGTACTTTGTGAGCAAAACAGGGCAGCTGGTGGTTTAGAAAGAAACAAAACGCTCAATTAGAGGCAAAAGATTTTGTTTCTGAGGCCAAATGTGTTTCATGCTGTGGTTTTGAATACAATACAAAATATGAAGCAATGGTCTATATTTGTTTGTATGTTGGAATCAAGCTGTTCAGTTTGTATTCATAAAACCTGGAAGAGAATGACTGATTCCCTCAGGAACATTTAAGGGTTTTTAACGGTGGTTTTTGATCTCTGAGCAAACTAAGATCCATGGTTCACATAACTTGGAGACATTTGTCTATTAAAATTTTGAAACCTTTGTTTGCTTTATAATTTTCAGTTTTGACATAAGCACTACAAGGATTTGCCAAGCACGTAAACTCACATTTTTTATAGTGGTTATAATCCTTTGTACACTCTCAGAAAAACATGCAATGTGCTGAAATTGAAATTTGTTTTGAAAGTACAGAGTAATATTTTCATCCTCAAACTGTATCCTTAAGTAAATTAATTGTACCTTTAAAAAATAATGCAATAAATACATTCATAATTATCATATAATATATATGAGCCATTTAGGGGTAAATTAGTAAATAACTGCCCTAGTGACAAACTCTAGTACCCCTAAAGGAACAAAAGGTCAATTTTTCCATTTTTTTTCCCCTGAGAGTTTTTAAAAGTAATTTTGACCAAACACCTTACTTTACTCATAAATTAAAAAATGCTTTCTAAAAACCCATTAAAAATTCCCATGGGAACTCATGGCACTCATTAGCCTACAAACTAATGCCGTGACTGAACAGCTCTCTAAAGCAAAAAATGTTTTTGGCTTTAAACTTTTTTTTTTAAAGCAGAAAATGAACATTAAAGACTGAAAGTCCACAGCTTGTGATCCTTTTTGCTCAGAGACTTGGTGGTTCCAGCAGGTCGATGCACCTTCTCAGAGAAGGTGATGGGAGGAGCTGTGGAATTCCATGATTCCCAATGTGAGAGGAAGCAGGGGAGGGTGGGTGAAGCCAAGCAAATGATGATGCCAAACACACATATAAAGACAAACCAAAGAGCAAGGGAGCAGACAGACAGAAGATAGGAGTGAGAACTACAACACAGCTGAAACCAAGCAAAATCAATATTGTCAATGCTAAAGCTCTGTTCCATAACCTAGTGAGTTAACCTTTAACGGCGGCATATTAAGTGAGATGGAAACTCAAAAGTGACTGGTTTGAGGTGCTACACAGGCAGCAACTCAAAGATAGCATGCTATTCTAACAGTGTGATCAATTCATATCATACATAATTGATCTAAATTATTTTTTCTGTAATGAACATTAACATGATAAATATAACAATAATAATGAATGTATGAATACTTTAAAAAATAAATATCCAATATTATGCTAATTATTATTATGCATGCTTATTAATTTATATATATTTTCAGTAACTAATGTTTTAAATAACATTTTATAAAAATAATGTGTTCATATATATATATATATATATGTATGTATGTATGTATATATATATATATATATAATCTAAATGCTGTTTTTATATAATGTTTGTCAGTAATTAGTGAAATATTAATATTAGCATTTATTACTATTATTCAATTTTTTTTTTGTTTTAATTCTTATTACCATTTTATTAACATTTATCTAGACTTGTCCACCATCTTGAATTACATGCTATACTAGTCAAAGAGATGCTGCCTTACAACAGTTCCCTAAGTAGGCAGCTTACTAGGTTTTGGAACCAAGTCTAAATGTAAAGAAAAAAGCAAAAGGTGTGTATGAAATATCAACAGTGCACTAGACTGGTGGCAACACAGCACTAGTGTTTTGCTGAGAGGCTGTTAGATTGAACTGGGTTTGGGTCCATGAGAGGCTTCAGCAGTGTTGCAGACAGGAATGACAATGTTGATTTGGTAAGAGACGCATTAAGCAAAGCAGCAGCGATTGCAGCGGTTAATTCATGGCTTGAAAAGCTACAGTCAGTCTGAGCATGGAGGAATGCCGTGCTTTTGATTGGTTGATTAATGCAAAGTTAGTTCTTCGGTAAGCGTAAATGCAATTTATCATCACAACAGGCCCCAATGACATTAAGTGGGGGAAGCTTTGTGCAGACTACATGCAAGGTCAGATACACTGGGCATCTTTGTGAAATAGGGTTGCTTAACTGCTTTTTTGCACATGACTATTTAAAAGTTCGACATCTGATATGTTGCATAAGTTACTTTAAAAGTACAGACAAATCGCAAATTCTTAAAAAAAAAAATTTAATTAAAAGTTTGAAAAAGTTAAACAAGGACTCAGTAGCTACATTTTTCCTCAGTAATAAACTTAAGAACTTGGTGATTAAAATAAAAATATGAATATAATAAAGTTATACTTAAATAGCATTCATATATTTATTCATACTCGTATTAAAATACATTATAAAATAATATAATTAAATTAATTTTTGCATATTTTTTTAATACAATTTGTTTGAGGAAAAAGTACTGAGTGCAATTTCAAAGTTATATGAACTTGAAACTGATATAAAAATATTACTTAATATTAAAACTTGTGTTGTACTTTAACAATCTACTTTTAAAACATCAAATTTTTTTCACACAGTTTTGACTGGCACTGATGTACATTGAACACTTGAGGGAGGCAAAACCAAAAAAATTTCAGAGAGACTGTCTGCACCAAGATTGCTAATGTCCTTGTGCTGCACAACAAATTCAGATGACTTTTAAACAGTCAAGCACAAAAAAGCGCCTCATCCGACAGATCTTGTCCCCTTTGCCAAGTGTAAACAGGACTGAGGAGAGGTGCAGTGTTGAGCCCACCACTGCAAGTGACAAGAAGCCAGTGTCTCGTTCCCTGAGTTGATAATGGACGGGCAGGCGTCTAGCTGCTGAGGCCCGGCCTACCCCAAAGCAGATCTCACACACACACACACACACATGAAACGGCTGGCAACACCAACAGTACTTGGACTGATTTTGGACCGCACAGCGAATCACGAGGTCTACTATCTGCTTGTACGGCGCTAGGATGATTCGAGGAAGAGGAATCGGGGAGAATAGGTGATCAGAAAACAAACAAACAAAAATCTAATTACTATTTAAAAGGAATATTCCAGGTTCAATACAAGTTAAGCTCAATCGATAGCAATTGTTGCATAAAATGAGTTTGATACCTTGTTTAAAAAAAAAAAACGAAAATAAATAATAGTAATATATGGCATTTAAATTAAGCTTAAAATGTTGTTCTTATGGATCAAGGCAACAGTCTGGCAAACTACCTGTTGAACTCAAAGTAAATAAGGAAGTTATGACACCTTCCTGATATTCTTTCATAAACATTTTGCAAAAAAAGTTAAGTACTGTAGTTTATAGGCTTTTTACAGCAGTTATGTCACCATGACAACAAAGTTTGGCTTTAATTTTACCCAGAAAAGGTCAGCAAGTGATTTTATCACTCAAGCCTTATATTTTAAAAAAATGTGTTTTCTTTTAACATGCACACAGATACGTTCAAAAGTTTGGGGCCGTTAAGGTTTTTATTTAATGTTTTTGAAAAAAGGCTCTGATATTCACCAAGGCTGTATTTATTTGATTAAAACTACAGCAAAAACGGTAATACTGTGAAATATTATTAAAGTTTTAAATAATTGTTTTCTGTTTGAATATATTTTAAAATATCATTCATTCCTGGGATGGCAAAGCTAAATTTTCAGAAATCCTTCAGAAATCATTCTAATATGCCAATTTTGCACTCAATAAATATTTTTGATGATCAGTGTTGACAACAGTTGTGCTGCTTAATATTTTTGTGGAAACAGCAATACATTTTCAGGATTCTTGAACAGCATTTATTTGAAATACAAAACTTTTGTGACATGATATATGTCTTTATTGTAATTTTTGATCAATTGAATGCATCCTTGCTGAATAAAAGTTTTTTTTTCTTTTTTTTTTTTTAATTATTCAGAATTCAGAAAAGTATTTTGTTTTTTCTTTTTTAAAAATCCTTACTGAGCCCAAACTTTTAAACGGTAGTCAATATTGTCTGTTAATCAAACAACTGCAGTCAGTTGAGCTCAACCTGAACCTAGAAGATTTCCTGTAAAAGGAAGAAAAAATGAGAAAAATAAATAAATGATAGAAACCAGGACATATGATTTGACTGATTGGCTTTGATACTACAAAATTTTACAGATAGAAAGGTAGAGGGAATGTGGAAAATGGAGAGCGCTGAGTCTCCAATGGAAAACAGGAAAAGGAACAAACGAACACCAAAAAAACAAACAAAAAAAAAATAAACATGAAAACAAATGAACTAATAACAAATGGAGGATGAGCGGGCTGAGGTGGGGCCCTTTTCTCTCCTCAGCGTCTCTACCTTTCGAGTTGGCCGATGGGATGAAGCTGGGTTTGGCGGGAGGGAGAGGGGGCTGCCCTGCCTTGGGAGCAGTACTGTTGGCATTGGCCGCTGCGGGCAGCTGGAATGAGTTGGACAGAAAGATGCCATCTGAGACGGGACGAGGCTTGCGCGCGGTTGGCGGCGGCTGGGGCTTTGGGGCGGGCGGAAGGTCACCGTAGGACTTCCGGGTGGCCGAGAGCTTAACCTGACCTGTTAGGCCTGCGTCCTCCTCATCCTCCTCGTCATTGTATGAGACAAACTTGGCAGTGTATATGGTGTCGGGGGAGGCGACCTGGGTTTTGAGGTAGGAGGTGTTTCTCTGAGGCGGGGGCGGAGGGGCGCTGTTGTTGTTAGTGGCGGGGGTGCTTGCGGGAGAAGGGGGCTGGTAGTCCCAGGGAAGGGGGGGTCTGTACAGACCAGGCTCGTCTGGCGTCAGCAGCTTGCGCTCGGCTTCCTCGTGCTGCCGGCGCCGCTCTGCCTCCAGGCGGGTGTAGTACTCTTCCTCCTGTCTCCTCTGAAGGGGGGAACATGGGAAGAGCTGGTTAGAGCTGCCTAGGCTAGCCCGTGCCGCTGCGAGGCCTGGGACAAAGCTAACGGTGCTCTGGCTAATGGATGTACCAATGTAGTAAAGCTACATTGTAGTAGAAGAAATGTGTTTGCTGATATGATGTAACGTGCTTCTGAGTGAATCGAGTAGCTAAAACCGAGTCCTGCACGTTGGGGAAAGTAAGCCATTGGTTTTATTTAACACGGCTACACTGCAAGCAAGCAACGTCGCAACCGTAAATCAATAACGCTGTCTATACTGCTGTGCCGCTTGTAACATAGAGAGCTTTGTTGATTATAACAAGAGTAGTTTTGTAATTGACATGAAAAGCAATCAATCATTTTTTGTTTTTACATTCCATTCAAGGGTGGTTTTATATTAAAGTCAATAACACAGACATAGGCCTGTGCAAGGGGGAAAAAGTAAAAATTTCATTCAAATTGGAATGCTTTCACATTTTTAAAAAGAAATGCAAGAAATCTAAACTTTTAATAAAAAAGTAAATATTTACAAAACAATTAAAATAACTGCATTATCATTTTAAATTCATACATTAATATAATTTTTAAAATATATGAATAAATGAAAACAATTTTTATAATTACATGAATATATATAAAATTGTCCACAATAATTTTTTATAAGAAATGTCAGTTTGAGTCACATGAAAATAATTTGTTTAATTGTTCAGTTCAGAGGTGAGTTCATCTGAAAGAGTTAATAATACAGAAATAGGCTTTAGTCAGGAAAAATGTTTTTTTTTAATCAAAATTGATATATTTAATAAAAGTATTACAATTAATGAAACATAAAAAGAAAGAAAAAAAAATCTAAAATCATTAAATGTTTAATTTAAAATATTATTAGTATGGTCCAGATCCACTTGTATAGAAAAATAAACAAAAGAAAAAATAGGGCAATGTGTGTAGACCTGGGAGAAGTAATATGTACACATTATGTACAGGACATGAGATTCTGCTTGGTTACTTGTGGCTAAGTGTTTAAACACTTTTAAAAGTCCTTTAAAAATTTAAACCCATTGATTAAACTTTCTTTATAAATGCTAATTGTATGAAAGCGATCTAGTTTAGTTGCATTGTGCCGCTTGCTTGCAGTGCAGACACAGAGTAAGACTTGCCTTCGACTGTAAGCACACCAGATGGTGCTAAAGAGGAACAAGTCACTACAGCTGAAAAATACGCTTGGTTCTAACTGGAATGGAAAGACTGGAGCGTATGTTACTGTTACAAGCTCCAGTTGAAGGTCTGGTTGGCATTTGGTGGTTTAGCTTTGAAGAAAAACACCCAGTGG
>JAUZSZ010000134.1:30478814-30488826 GCA_034780575.1 Labeobarbus marequensis
CTTTAATGTATTTCATATTTTTTTTTGGAAAAGCTTTTCTATATTTATTGCTATTTTTCACTTAGATTTCTTTTAATATTTTTCCTTTTACATGGATTCATAGCCAGTGCGTTTGTTACAACTTTTTATTGTTTATTGCCTTAAGCATCTTCGCACAGAATCTAGTTTCTTTCCATTTTTTTGTCTCTAAAGAGAAAAAAAACATGTGAGCTTCATTTGAACAATTTCATGTTCACGGCTGAACATGAAAAATACATGATGACTTTGAACTAATAATACTGTCAAGATGTTTGGGAGTATCTGAAGAACAAATTTTCATGACCTACTTGTGAACACTGGGGGAAAAAAATCAGAGTATCTGGTATACAAGTCATCCTAATAGTTGTTGGTGAGTAAATTTGAGGTCTGGGATGGAATTGTGCCTTATTAATAAATCCATATTTCAGCATTGTTTTAAATTATGATGAAAATGACTTGTATCCAGTTATTTGTCATACTGTATGAAATGTACTGCATTTTTATCAAATGAGAGATGTAAATCTGTTGTTTTAATTTAAAGCAATATTAAATTAAATGTGTGTGTATATGTATGTGTATGTATGTATGTATACACACACACACACATAGGCTATACATATACAGCTTTTTACCCTTTGGACATTTTATATATTTTTTATATATTCATATAAGTTTGTTTCCTATCAAATGAACAATTCCATATTAAAGGAATAGTTCACCCATTAATGGAAATTTTCTGAAAATGTACTACTAACCTTCTGGCCATGCCTGATTATGGATTTATTATTTAGCCAGAAGGTTTAAAGTTATAACACCGTAATGATGTATTTGCTTACAAACATGCAACCTTTTGCTTCACAAGATATTAATAGATAGACTGGAGTGATATTTTTATCAGCTGTTTGGACTCTCATTCTGATGGCACCCATTCACTGCAGAAGATCCATTGGTGAAAGAGTGATGTAATGCTAAAATGCTAATTTCTCCAAATCTGTTCTGATGATGAATCAAACTCAACTTCATCATGGATGGCATGAGGGTGAGTAAATGTTCAGAAGATTTTCATTTTGTGGTGACTTCTTGCTTCAAGACCTAACAGCAGCTAAAAAAAAAAAATTCCCCCCATACTTTCAATAATGTTTTATGATGTTATTTTATTTAAAAGGTTAAAACTGAATTTTCAGAAATCGTATTTTCCTACCTCAGGTTCTAAGTAACTGGACATTTCAAAATGCTTTAGAGTTGAAGTTCAGTGCAAAAATACAGCATTAACTAGCGAATATCATGCATAATATGATGAAATATGATGTTAGAAAGGTCAAAATCTTGTTCTAAAGGGCGGATTGTCATAATGGGGTTGAGAACAAACTATAGACATTGAGAGACAGACATAAATTCAATAATAATAAGGTATCTTCTAGCCCATTCAAATATGGAAACATGCTAACCGATGTTACTGACAAAAATATATTTTATTTAACTGGTAATATTTTAAATATTTTTGAAAATGTTTTCAATATTTAATTTTTTATTATACCTTAAACCGTTATGTTTATAATGTGAATATAATTTCAGTAATTTGCTGCAGATTGCATCATTGCCTGACAATGACTTTCTATGCTGTCTAATGAAATGTAAACAATTTGATTAGTTGAGCAGTACAATATCCAAACGAATCTCAAGTCTTGCAGTTCTTTGGTCCCTCAGTTTTACTAAAACTGTAAAATCAAACAAAGCAAACCAACCAACAAAATTTCATTGAGCATGATGCGAGCATTTTTACTGATAGTGGATTAAGAACGTATCTGTGTCTGTCTGAACGACCTTTAGTGTTTGTTATATGGAGCTTTTGTTAAAAATCCTTTGTTCTTTTCATTGTATGTGTTTCCAATAAAGCACAAGTCCTTGTGGACCTCCGGTCAGTCAGAGAAAGGCATCGACCACGGCTCTAGGTGATCCACCCCCGTGGCTAATAAGATAAATATTGCAGCAGCACGATAACACCTTGAATAGAAACAAATCAATTGATCACCGGAGCACATTGAACTGAGGTGCATAGAAAGAATAATTCAGACCTGCCTACAAAAATAACATCTCGTAGTGGATTAGCCAAAGTCTAAATTATCATTAGGTTGTTTCAGGGAACACACAACAGTCGGGATGCATTAGCAGACACATAAATCTACTCAAGGACCTGCTTTATGAGCTCTGCAGTTCCCTTGTTTTTATTGATTTGAATTTGTGTCTATTTATAGTACAGACATTGTCAGGTCGTTCTCTTGTAATAGGGTGTTTGTGTCCTGCCACTCAACAAAGTAGTCATGTTGCAGTCACGGGCCCTCAGCAAAGGAAAAAGATAAAGGCTTCTTTATATCAGCATTCTTCAGGCCGCGTGAAATTTTAAATGGATTTCGCCCCCGATAGTCTTTCAGTCGAGAAATCGATTGTAAGTTATTGGCTGTATTCAGAATAGCATACTAACTACTACTATTATGTACACTGCACACATTTCTGTTTGCATAAAGAACTCCTACCAAAATGGCAAGCACGCTGCCAGGAATAATGTATCCCATGATGCAATGCAATCAAATTGACCTTCCATTTCCTTTGTGAAGAATGAAACAAGAATTAACAGCTGGGATATTTAAAATCTTAAAATTTTACAAAAAAAAATTAAACAAATTAACCTGTCATCTTGAAAATAATATCATGAAATATTTAAGGTTTCATTTGTCAAAGTGAAAAAGGAAGGTATTGCATTGTGGTCTGCAGTATTGCAAAGTGAGCTTGTTGTATAACTGAACCACTGAGTAATATTGCGTGGCAATTCTGTTACATTAATAATGACATTGTATTCATGCAGACTAAGACTACAGCGCAGTGTTCAGATTAAACATGCAAGATAAAACATGCTAGAATCTGTTTAGACACACTTTCATTTATTCCGACTCTATCTTAAAGAAATCCCTTAATGTGAATGCTCAGCGCTGATATAGTTTTAAAACAGCATTTTAAGGGAAATATATTTTAGATGAATGGATGGATGGACAAACAGACAGACGGATAGACAGATAAACGGATAGATGGATGGACAGGCACATGGATGGATGGATGGATAGACAGATAGACGGATGGATGGATGGATGGATGGATGGATGGACAGGCACATAGATAGACGGACGGACAGACAGATAAACGGACAGACGGATAAATGGATAGATAGATAGACGGATAGACAGATAAACGGATAGATAGATGGATGGATAGGCAAATAAACAGATAGATAAACGGATAGATAGGTAAATGGACAGACAGATAAACGGATAGATAGATAGAAAGATAGATAGACAGGCAGATAGATAGATAGATAGATGGACGGACGGACGGATAGATGGAAAGATGGACAGACGGATAGACAGATAAACGGATAGATAGATAGATAGACAGATAGACAGATAGATAGATAGATCGCTAGATCGGTTGTTAGGTAGATAGATGGACAGGCACATGGATGGATGGACAGGCAGATAGATAGATAGATAGATAGACGGATAGACAGAACTCGGCAGCTGTCTATGTAGTCAGTAATTGAAGCAGCTCACTAAGTTTTGGAGCAGAGTTTCTGTATCAGCTTCAAAACAAGTAGACAGATGCTTGATCAAGGCCAGAAGAACATGTGGGATCAAACATCATCATTCCAGCGCTTTCCTCGTCAACATTCAGCAGATCAACATCCATTAAAGCGCTGCTGAACGGCTGTGCTTCTCTAACATAAGAATTCCCACTGGGTTATAACTGCACCTGCTGTCTGTAGAGTCCCTCTGAACGAGTCGGTGACCTCTCCCTGCGCTTCAGCCACAAAGAATATACTCTATGCTGCGGTTTCGCACACATGCAATATGAGAGCCAATCCTGTTCAGCATGCTGGCCACTGGTTTCCATGACAACTAAGGGGTGATGTGTGGTCAAAGCCTGTATGAAAACAGTACTTTCTCAACCTAAACACCAGCTGATATTGAATGGACTAATCTATCATTACTTAAAGTGGATGTTGATTTAAATTCAAAGCATATCGTATCAAAGCAAATTAAGACAGAGAGCTTGCAAATGTGACTCACTACAGTTCTAAGCACACCCATTAAACATGAAGATGTACTGCAAGTAAATGCAATCCATGTATTGATTTCAGACCGAAGCATCCATAACTGTTGGGCTTTTGGCACACTAACGAGCATAGGCTTAGATGTTCAGCCCCCTTAGGAATGAGTAACTGATCGTGGGCTTTGTGTTTTGACATCTCGCTGCACAGGGAATTGAAGTACCTGCAGTGTTTCCTTATGGCAAGATTACATCCTCTGAAGACAAAGCTAGAGAATTCATTAAGTTGCCTTTTGCTCTGCTTTTGTATCGTTGCTGCTTTTTCTCTAGAAGAATATTTATTTATTTATTTATTTGCTTGCAAAAGAATCCAGTATATGCTGAATTTTCTTACTCTCTCTCTATAAAGAAAATGCAGAAATAAATTAAAAATGAAGTTTCACTGAGGGGGAAAAATAGATTTATTAAATTAAATCATTCAAGTTTAGCCATTTCTGATTTATTAATAAACAGAGCAAACTGTATTTGTCCATTTAGTGATAGGTGCAAAGATTTTTTCCCCTTTTTTTGCTCTTCCTTTTCAGTATTGTCTAATTTATTGCTGTATTTTATGTATATAAACTTATTATTGTTATTATTTACATATATCTTTTCTTTATTAGTATTATTATTATTTTCATTTATCTTGATGCAAGCATGCAAGCATACATTATTGTATTTTGTGACTGACTTAGAGAGTAAGAAATACTTTTGTCTGATCTCATCTTGATGTCTCTGTTAACATGGCAAAAAAGCTGATTTTTTTAACTCAAAAGGGGAAAAAATAAATTTAAATAAAATAAAATAAAAATTAACAGAAAAAAGAAAAATAATTATTTCTTTTAATTTTAATTGAAATAATTAATTTTATTTTTCTGTATATATATATATATATATATATATATATACACACACACACACTCATTAATCTGAAAATAAATTCCAAAATAAAATTAAACATTAAAAACAAATATTAGCAATCAACAAAGAAAAAAACAAAACAAAGGAGATGATAAAGCTTTTTGGGACCGCTGCCTTTGTCCATATTTAACCCAGCGTTTTTTACAGTACATTTATATTGTGCTTACATTTATTTATTACTGCATATTTTTATATTTACTAAATTTGATTTATTACAGTACATATTATTACATTCATCAAACGTGCTTACATTTCTTTCTTACAGCTTTTTATTTAATGAGCGTCATTTTTAAATCGTTCTCATCGTAGACTGTAGCTTCTCATTGGTTGATCCGTGCCGTCGGAAACAGTGGCCTCTAGCGGTCAAACTGTCTATTTCACTCAAAACGCACCGCCTCCCAATAATCACGGCAGTCCTGCTCCGGCGTTCAGAAAATGCGCACCGAAACACCGGGAAACATCTGCTCAGAAAGCAAACAGGGGAACAGGTGCAACGTCGCGCATGAATCTGTAACATCCAGCGACTTCTAGGAGCCTCCAGCATCCCTCCTCCTCCAGCACTTACTGGAGATACATACACCTGTTTATTCTCACCTGCGATATGGAGAGCTGGAGCTGCTCGGAATAACCAAAGCCTTAGGAATGATCACTGCTTACTGATTGAGCGCTTTAGTTTTCAGCTTTAGAGATGATGCCCGAGCACCAGAACCATGTTGTCACCACTATTGAGACCATTCCATCAGAGACGGTCACCGCCTCACCATCGCTGTTGCAGAGGATGAAGAGAGTGTTTAACAGGTAAGAGAAACTACTGGAAATATCCTGTGTTTGGATTTGCTCAGAAGTCAGTTCAACTTTGTCATGCTATGCACATTTATTAAGATGTTTCTTTTGCATTCGCACCTGGTTTGCTCAACCATGTTTACAGCAGAGTAAACCGAAGCAATCTGTTCTAATGCACACATTAGAGTTCCCAATAGTGCATCCAGATGTGATGTTTGTAATAGCTGTTCCAAATCATGTCTTTATTTTCATCTACTGAATAGAGAGGTGAAGCAAGTCTTGTTTTTATATTCATGGTTTATTCTGTCATTTTTTGTACTGTTCATTTGGACAGAGGTTTAGGAAATATTAATGTGCTAATGTCAGTTATTTCTTAATTTGATTCCTACAAAACATCCCTCACATGTTGTTCCTTGGTCTGCCTGCTTGCAGTGAGCATCACCGATTGTCTTTTTGCAAAAGTCAGGATTCACTTCATCACGTTGACGGAAAGGTCTTGTGGAGAAATGCACACTTTGTCTCTTTTGTCTTGTGATGTGTGTGTCCATCAATCACAAGCGCATGCTGGTACCAGAGGAATTTTCTCTTGAACGCCTGTTAAAATCACAGAAAACCTGTTGTGTACAATTTGGCCCCATAAAACTGCAATCTGAGCAACTCGGGCTGAAAATCTACTCTTGAACAGGTTCTAAGGTGGCCAAATTTTGGTTTAGTTTGGGTGGGTGTCGGTGTCCGAATTGAACTTTACCCTTCAGATAGATTTTAAATAGCTTTTTTACCTTTATATATACATATGTTTTTAGTGTTATCAGATCAAATTTTTGCATCAAAACCCATCATGTTAGCACAAAACATTCACTGAATCCATTACTAACTGAATCTAGAAAAGAACATAAATAGGAGTTTAAAATGTAATTATCTTGTTTTTTTGATAAAGGATAGAAACCATTTTTCCTCCCATATTTTAAATACCAAAGCATTGACTTGGAGTTGTTTTGTCTGGTAATTTGTTTGTCCGTGTGTGTAAGTGTATCCGGATGGGAGGCTTCAGCTGCTCCAGTTGTGTGTATGGTTATGCAGAGGATGACAGCTGGTAGTCCTAGGTCAGATGAGTCAGGCTGCCCACTCTTTCTCTCTCGTTGCCATCTGCTGGTCCTTTTTATCCCCGCCACTTGCCTTTATCTCCCAGAACAATGTCCCAGGAGGTGGAATCTGTGCAGGGGCCGATCGGGTTGCACGCTGGGTGCTTCAGTGCCCATTGTGAACCTGCCAAAAGTAAAATCTGCTCTTAGGGTGAAAGTGAGGCCTGTTCTTACTGAGGAATCTTTTAACCAGCTGGATGCCACTGTATAGAAATGAACATTTTTAGTGCCGCATCACTATTTCTAGCAAAGTTTGTGCTACAGGTAAAATCAAGCGGGCATGTGTAGTATATTGAAACCAAGATATCATATTTTGGTCTGGAGACTTGGGGATGGGATCTTTGAACACTTCTGTAGTTTGTATTGTAAAATTATGTATTCGGTGCAGTCAATGCAGGAGTGAGTTTCTGTATTGTTCTTTATGCTTAAATGGATTCTGGCCGTTTTTGATTGTTCAAATATATTTTTTATGATATATATTATGATGTAAGACTGACATAATGTGCATGTTTCATTGTTTGTGTTCTTATAATCAGATAGCATCATGAGCTTGGTCTGATCCATCATGCTTAATGTTCTCTGTCTTCCTTTCCAAAGCCCAGTAATTGAAACGCTTGTTTGGTTGAAAAAGGTCATACTTATTTATGGGATTTGATGTCATATTGTATTTGTGGTTGCTTAAAGCAATGCAATATAAAGCTTAATTGGAGGAAAGATTCAGATTGAATTAATAACCCTCAAGGTTGTTTTGCCCTGGTTGATTGTCTTACATTTAGATATAGTAACCACTTAAAGGAGTAGCTCACTCAAAAAATAAAATGTCTGTAATGTTGTTCGAAACCTTTGTTCTTTTTGGAGTAAATAATGCCAAAACTTTCTCTCTTTTTTTGCAGTGAACTATCCCTTTAAACTTGTACCAAGGGTAAACCTGCCATGTTACTGCTTTTTTCAGTGTGCAACGGGGTTGCGGAAACAATGTAACATAATAAGATATAAAATATGCAACAAAGTAATTCCTTATGGCATGTTATGAGCAGCATTAAAAAATAGTTTGTCCTCCATTACCTTTGGTAGAGCTCTTTTCCGTCCTCACCTCATGGGGAAAATGTGTGTGCGTTAGTGTTCAGATCCTTTGTTTCAGTAATTAATATTGTGCTAGTCAACAGTGAACTCAATGAAAATCATTTTTTTCGGGGAAAGCAGTTCTCTGACATGTTTCGTTTCGTCTGTGGAAAAACCCATGCGGTTCACATGGCACAGGAAGATTTGCTAAAGATGTCTTTCTTGCATTACAACTAATAATGTTTGCAAATGGATAAAAGTTGTTTTAGGGGGAAATTGCTAATGTTTTACAATGGATTATATTTCTTTGAAATTGATCTACCCAGCAGTCCCAGCTAATTCTGTGGCATATAGAGGGGTTGGTCTTCTTGGTAAAAAGTTAAAGGGATATTTCACCTGAAAATGAAAATTCTGTCTTCATTTACTCACTCTCAATTTGTTCCAAAACTGTATGAATTTCTTACTTCTGCTGAACACAATAGAAAATATTTAGAAAAATGTGGCAATTTTGGTATTTCCATAGTATTTACTTCCTGGAAAGCAGTGGGTACCAGCAACTGTTTGGTTGCCCACATTCTTCAAAAAGTCTTCTTTTATGTTCAGTAGGTTTGAGTGTAAATCATGAGAGAATTTTCATTTTTTAACTAATGCAGCAGTCATTTTCCTAATTTTTAAACACTTTTAATACTAGTAATACTAAAATAACATGTATTCATTGTTATTGGTGTTAATCTGCTATATATATATACATATAAAATTTCTTAAAATGTTTTTCTCAGAAATCTCGAATTTCCTCAAAATGTTTCAGATTTTGCCCCTGAAACAAAGATCTCAAACTTTCAGACAGCGTTGAATGCTTACTGCCAGACTACAGCAACCATATGGTAGGTTATTTGAAGAAACCTTGGTACAAAATGATGTAATCCTGGAAGAAAGTGGCTCCTTTTCTTAGCAACCCAGGAGATAATGCATGGAATGTGCATGGCTCATTGAGGAGCGGGTGGGCTGATGTTATTGTTCTGGTGCACCCAAGCCATTCACATGGCTGCGTGGACTTCCTGGGTCTAACAGTGCAACTTTGTTCTCATTTCCTGTGGCACTATTACTGAACGGCCGACAGCTGAAATCATGTTGAAATGTTACATGAAACGTGCCATTCATCTCTCCGAGGCAAAGATTTGAAGGTGGAATCCTTTGAAAGGTGTTACAAAGTATCTTCTTCATTCTAAGAAATTATTCTGAATTATAATTAATCAGATAAGCTGAAATTGAATTACAAACAAGTCGTTGTATATGACATGCTTCTGTTAGCTAGCTTTGGAAGAAAAGTCCTATGTATAGGAATTTTTGCTTAAAGCCTAGAACTCATTGATCCTGTATTTCTCCTTTCAGAATAACAGTGGAGCGGATCTGATGATTTCTGCTCCCAGAATGGCTATTCTGGGGCCTTGTGCCGCGATGTAATTGGCTGTTTAATCATGTGGCGGTAATCAGGTCAGAGGAACTCACATGGCTTGACTTGGCAGGAGCTGTTAAAATTGAGTTAACATTCAGTCTCCGTTATGAAATTCTCCCGATAATGAGCCTCATAGTTTTGTTCGCAGCTTAATGACCATTTATTGCTTTGTGGAACATTAATGAGCAATTTAATCCAGGCGTCTTAATCAGCTTTATTTCGGCTTAGCAGGACACTCTTTAACTCCTTCCTCTGTGCAGTTTAATGTATTTATTTCACTTTTTAGCAAGGAGGATGATGTGAGCAGAATGATGTGTTGCATTAAAATGTATTTAGTATGATTATGCACTTATAATGATTGTTTCCTATATCATTTACATAACCTTGTTGCAGATCTGTATATTTCCCTCCTTCCTTTGAACACAAATGGAGAAATTTTGAATTATGTAGTTTCTTACTCTTTTGCATGCTATTAAAATGACGATTTAGCATT
>JAUZSZ010000134.1:30520566-30534778 GCA_034780575.1 Labeobarbus marequensis
TCATTGTCAAATCCTGTATGCATATGCATGCATTAGTTCGAATTTAAATTCATTACCTTAAACCTCATTATTATTTAAAATTCAGACTTAAGTATTGATGCAGCAGCTTCCAGTTCCTTGCCACTTCTTACAGTTGAAAAGAATACAAACGGTAAACCATCAGAAACCCTCATTTTCAGTGCAAAGGAATTATGGGTAATATACAGTAGTCAACATTTGAAGTTAAGTCAAAAAAGTTAATCAAAGTTGTCCTAAGACAAGAATGCATTTTTGTTTTAGGTTTTAGGCCACCGTTCATGAAAGGTTTTGATCCACTTCAAATGTATAGTTCAGCAAGCATTGATGGATGTTCACAAGAAATCCTTTAGAAATAGTATACCATCTAAGCACCTTTGACATTTTCAGCTTGATTAATTCTTATCTTGCATACTATTTATGAGGGTTAGTATGCAAACTGGGATGCAGCCATCACATAATCTGGCCGTGTGAATCAAACAGACTTATATTTCAAAGGTTACTGCACTGACAGCGAAAGCTTAATGAGAAAACATCATGCATTTAGATTTTATTAGAACACATATACATGGTTCAGTACACTGACACACTTTAATTCTTTACTACACATCAGTGTTCTGAGGAGTCTTATTTTTCATTGCCTTCACTCCAACCACTTGTCAAATAGAGTCATTTTTCACCATCTAACCCAGGAGTTTTCAGTCTTTTATATGCCACGAATCCCCAAATATGATTACCCTAGTGAGAGGATATTCTAAAAATTAAAAAATAAAAAAAAACATCTAGATATTTAGCTTCTATTAGGTTGTTTTTTTTACTGTGCCAGAAGAAGGCCATTTCCGTCATGGAATAAAATAAATAAATAAATAAATAAAAAAGGGTGTATGCAACTTTTGTTTCTCGCAATTCTAAATTCTCAGAATTCAGTTGATATCTAAAATTCAGTTTTTTTAAGGTAATTTAATTACCTTATTGTTAATTTTTTTCTCACAATTGTGAGTTTATATCACAATTTTGACTTTATATCTCTCAATTCTGAGATATATATTTTTATATATAATTTTTTCGCAGAATTGCAAGGAAAAAGTCTGAATTGTCAGGTAAAAAGTCATAAGTACCTTTTTTTATTTATTTTTATTTCATGGCAGAAATTGGCTTCCATAGTTATAGTACTGTATTTATGTATGTATTTAAATATTTATTTACTTATTTATTTTAATCTAAGTTTTATTTATCTGCATATTTTCTCATTTATTTAATCCAATTTTTATTGGATTTTTATTATTTATTTATTGTTAATTTATTTAGATTTTTTACTTATGTATTTTAATCAAATTTGTATTTACTTATTTTCTTTAATTATCTGTATTTATGTATTTGTCTCTATTATTTATTTATTTTAATCTTATTTTTTATTTATTTATGTACTTATTTGTATATAATTTTTATTTATTTACTTTAATCTTGTTTTTAATTTTTTTTTATTTATCTTTATTTATTTTATTTTTATTTTATTTTTTTTACACTTTCTCTAGACTTTTTCACAGACCGTCTGGCACTCTCTTACGTGCCCCAAACCCCTCAGGTTAAAAAAGCTGCATCAAACTACTTTTTCTCATTGAATATCCTTATAAATTTGTCCAGTTATGGTAGTTAAATGTGTTGCCTTTTCATGCTGATTTTGAATGTAAATGTTCAAATCTGCCATGATTGTTTAATTTGCATTACATAAATGCAAAGAAATCAGATGTGCTTGTATAATGTGTGTTCACACTGTTTGTTTTGAATGCATTAATTTGCAGGCCGCCGTCAGTGGCTGCAGAGGCCTGTCCCTGACGCATCTCATTGGGTAAGAGAGCGAGCGGCTGACTGTAACAGTAGATTCAGCAGTAGGGTGGGTTTAATGACCTCTGGGCCGTACGCCATATTTGGGGCCTCTGAATGGCAAGAGGAGAGGCATCTCGTCTACTCTGTTACATAAAGCACATCTGCTGCTCTCGTCAGAACAGCAGCCGCAGTGACCACTGCTATTTTTGACCAGACTACTGACCGGCACATGGCCGACACCCCAACAGAAGCATATCGTCCTGCGTGTCTGTCTTACTTCAGACTGGGGAGTAACTTATAGGGATAGTTCACCCAAAAATGACAATTCGGTCATTATTTACTCAAACCTGCATGCTGTTATTTTTTATTTCATTCTTATAGCTCCTTCTCAAAGCCATTCTTTTCTCAATGGCTGTCAAGGACAAAAACCTCATAAAGGTAGTCCATATGACTTGTGGGCTTTATTCCAAGTATGTCATAAGACATGCGAAATCCAACGAAGGTGCCATTGACGTCCACCTTGGCATGACATCCATTATGTTGACCGTTTGATTTGAGAGCTACAGCAAACTTATGAAGTTTTTTTTTTCTCATTATAGCACTGCACTGTTATAGAAGCTCATTTCTGTCACGGAATTTAAAAAAAAAGAATTACATCTTAGTTTACATCTCGCAATTCTGTTTTTTTTTTAAAGTTAATTTTTAATTTTTATCTCAGTTCTAACTTTGTTTCTCAGAGTTGTTAGTTTATATTTTACAACTTAAACAGATTTTTTTTCTCAGAATTTTTGTATGAACTCAGAAGACTTGAAATATACATACATTAAATATTTGACATATTAAAATGTAAATGTTCAATATTTAAATGTGTGTGTGTGTGTGTGTGTGTGTGTGTGTGTGTGTGTGTACATAAGAATAAAACTTACATAGACATTAAAAAAACTTTATATACATACCTTTTTGATGACATTTTGATGATCATTTTTTTGTAAGTCTCACCCGTTCACATAAGTAGAAAGCAAACCTTTTGATAAATACAAAACAAAATAATCCTAAAATCAAAAAGAGTGTTAAAATAGTAAATATACCGATTGTGAATGATTTTTTTTCTCATTTAACAGATACACCTCAAGGCAGGGATTCATCTGTGCATGTCATTTTCCAAAGATGTTCCTTTAAAGAACAATCATGTGGACGAACAAAATCATCAACATCTCAAAACACAACAATGATGTTTGTGAGGCTCTGTCTACAGTGCAGTTTTTCCATACACTCTGACCTTTGACCTGGATCACAACCGGAACGCAGCTGAGTATTTGTTAATGAGAGAGAAAACAAATGCTCACGGACTCTCTTTTCTAACACTTGTTTTGTTTCTGAAGAGGAAGATCTGTGCAAACCCAAACATCTTGTATCACAGTCGTTGTGTTGTACAGATGTAAAAGTGGGATGTTTAATACCAGCGGGATTATAACTTGATTTGGCAGTTTATTCCTGTTCACCTGCCAACCGCTTCCACAATGGGAAACACATTCAGCATGTTACATAATGCAGCAGTTCACAGGTTTAAAGTCAACATGAAATCATGTTTGCCTTCATAATCTTTCATTGGACAATTTGCCATGAAAACAACCAAGCGCCAAATAATTATTTAGTCATAGTTTTGGGCCGTTTCTGTACAGTAGGTCTTTTAATCATTTCTAAAATCTTGTAAGTATTTAAAGAAATAGTTCAACCGAAAATGTAAAAAATTTATTGAAAACTCAACTTCAGGCCATCCAAGATTTGGAGAAATGTCATTCCATCACTTTCTCAGCAATGGATGCTCTGCAGTGAATGGGTGCCGTCAGAATGAGAGTCCAAACTGCTGACAAAAACATCACAGTAATCCACAAGTAATCCACACCACTCCAGTCCATCAATTAACATCTTGTTAAGCCAAAGGCTGCGTGTTTGAAAGAAATGAATCCATCATTAAGGCCTTTTTAACTAAAATCCGAGTCCATAATCCATAATAACAATTCCTCCAGTGAAAAAGTGGACTGGTCTGAATCAGGAGAGAAATCTGCACAGATCAAGCAGCGTTTACAAGCCAAAAACAGTTTTAAACAAATATATGGCTGGATTTTGATGTGAGAGACAACAGGAGATGGACTTTTTCACTGGAGGAAACATTATTATGGATTATAGACTCATATTTTAGCTGGAAGTAAAGGTTTGAAGTTAAAAATGTCTTGAAAATACTAAAAACAACTAAAAATTATGGATTTTACTTTACAAACACACATCTTTCGGCTTCTCCAGATGTTAACTGATGGACTGGAGTGGTGTGGATTATTTGTGGATTATTGTGATGTTTTTATCAGCTGTTTGGACTCTCACTCTGACGGCACCCATTCACTGCAAGAAGATCCATTGCTGAGCAAGTGATGCAATGCTACATTTTTCAAAGTATGTTCTGATGAAGAAACAAACTCATCTACGTCTTGGATGACCTGAGGGTGAGGACATTTTCAGCAAATTAAATCTTATGACTGTTCTCATAACATCTCTTTTAAAGATTCAGACACCAAACTCCTTCTTTTCGGCCGAGCTATAAACGCCTCTGTAAAGCTAGACCCACTTGACGTAGTCGGGAAGAAATACAAGGTAAGAAACTACTTGGATGACAAGCATCCACCACGAGATTTCTACGTTCTCATCAAGCCGGAGATCGACGACATCATGACGAAACCCATCACCTTTGACATCCTGTTCAACAACAGCGAACATCAGGCCACAATGTTACGATACGGGGTTAAAAAGTCAGAGCAGGTAAGACATTTTGTACACAAACTATGCATTTAATCTGACTTTATGACACTAACCTAACTTGGATAAAATTGTCAATATTAGCTTTTCATTTTAAAATCCCGAAAAACATTGAACTTTTCAGTAACTTTTCTGAAAACTGTTTCCAGATTGAAAAAGTCTATTCCAAGATAGTTCCCACCTGGAAAGATTTATTTGAGAAGAAAAAGATTTGAGCGCCACATCTTCTGCAAGAAGACGCAAGACTTCAAGATCATACAAAAACTTTCTTTCTTAAATAATTCCTATTAAAAAAGATCCTGTGTCAAATATAAATGCATAACTTTTTGTACAACATTATTTCATGTTAAATAGCTACAGTCTAAACAAGTTACATAATCTTTGTTTTTGTGAATGTATTTGGCATGTGAATGTTGGATATTTTCAATATGTCTGTGTGTCCAGAAGGAGGCGACAGAGAGTTAAAGTCTGCATTGGATTTAAAATAAAGAAGGTAAACTGCAGGAACGATTAAATGTCAACCAATTTATTTGCATTAACTAGCAAAATGTCTCTTTCAACAAAATTTATTTGATTTTCTTTTTCCGTTTTATAGTTGGAGGGAAAATATACTTGTGTGTTTCTCATTCATAGCTAATATAGAATTGAGGAAATGTCTCTGGCCCTTTAGATTACTATAAATTTGATGTATAATTACAGATTTTCATGTGCCGTGTTTCAGTGCAAACTAACATTTTGTAAAAATAGATGCGTTAATTAAAATAGCTTCAACCAAACTTACGAGTCATTTCTGATCAATGCATTATAAAAAGACATTTTTTCAGGTTTAGTTAAAGCTAAGGGTTTTTTTTCTTTAGAATTTCCCATCAAATATTTGAGAATATCTATATTATAAGACATTAGAGACTAGACAGCAAGCCGATAAACACATTTTGACACCAGTAGAGGGTGTACAATCAACATGACAGACTAAAATCAACAGTGGACTGAAAGAATAACTAAAGAGTCTCTCATTGCTGTGTTTTGGACAGTGTTGGGAAGGTTACTTTAGAAATGTAATAGGCTACAGATCACAAGTTACCCTAGTTAAAATGCAATAAGTAGTGTAACTATTTCAATTACTTTATTAAAGTAATATAACTGATTACATTTGATTACTTTTTGATTACTTGTCTAAATTAATTTGCAATATATATGCGGCCACAAATAGAGTAAGTCTGTGGGACTATGGTATAAATAAATTCAACTGTATAACAGTTTCAGTGCAATTCATGTTATAATGTTAGAATTAAAGAACAATAAACATAATACATATTACCATTGCACTTATCTGTACATAGTCAATGCAGTTATTTTTAAGCTGTTGTTGACATCCTATCTAAAATGTGATTTAGCCAAAAAAACAACAACAGCAACAACAACAATAACATTACGACTTTAATATGTCTTGCAATATCCGTGCGTGCAAAGGTTCTGCCGATCCTCTTGTTCAATATTCTCGAGGTCTGAATTGATATGGCAATATTGACGAACTTACTGTTCTGGCAAGGGGCGGGGCAATACTGAAACATCGTCTAAGCTGTTCGCCAATCACAACGCACTGGGACAGCTAACCAATCACAACACATTTCGTTTTTCGGAAGGCGGACCTTCATCAAACCCGGAGCTAATCGAGCCGTTTGTGCCAGGCTCGGGAGAAAGGTATTGTAATATTGTAAATTATGTGAAAAATAATGTTTTATTATTATTTTATTATTTAGTTTTATTTAATGTTTTTCGAAACACCAAGCATGCAAACATGTTCTAGTACACCCCAAAACAAAATCAAGACTTTGTAAAAGAGCATAATAGGACCTCTTTAAAGTTGCGCTTATATGATCCCACAAATGTGGCCCAGTTATCCTGAAACATTTTTGGGCCAGATTTAGCAAAGATATGGGAGAGGGACCACTGGCTAATGTGGCTGTGAGTCTAAAGAGGCCCGCATTTGATGCCACAATTTTGGCCCATGTATTATAAAACAGATGAGGGCGACTTCTGGTTTGGATGTTGCACTTGACACTGGCTAACTGAAGTGGAAGTTTGAAATTGTAAATATGGCTTAATAGTCATTGTTCAGTGTGTGTGAATACAGAAGTGTCATATTTGAGCCAAGTGGATTTTAAATGCAACTCCCAATTATATGTATTTAAAATATAATTATATATTTATGTTTGGTGTTTGTATGTTAGAAGTCACAAAATCAAAATACAAAAATGTGGTCAGTCCAGTCAAGTCGCACCTACCAAATCCAGTTGAACAAAATGTCAAAATCAATATTTTTCATACAAAGAAAAAGAGTGATGATTACTGGCTGTCAGGTTTAGTTAGTTTGCTTGGTTAATTAAAAACAAAAAATAGATACCTGAGTTTCCCTGCACATTAAACAAGCCCAATAGGCCTTACTGTCTTGTGTGTGGATTGGGAGTTGGATGGATAATACCCAGAAAGTGGCCCGCATATGATGGCACAAATGTGGCCCAGTTATCCAAAACCATATCTGGGCCAGTTTTGGCAAAGATATGGCATGGTGAGCACTGGCTAATGTGGCTGTGAGCTTAACGTGGCCCGCACATGATGGCACAAATGTGGAAATGCTACTGGAAATTTTATTGGCTGTAAGTGAAATGCATCAGAAAGTCTTTCAGCAATCAAAGATGGAACTTTAATTTCTTTACAATGTAAGTAGGCCTATGCTAGAAATGTTTCGCAATGGGATATATGTATGATTTGTACACGTAAATATAGTCTGTCTAACTGCATCACTACATTGTACAGACATTACAGGTCAAAGCCATCTGATGAGACAAGTACACAAACATATCGTCTGCATAGAGAGAAACTTTATGTTCAATATCTCCTCTATGCATTCCTTTAATGGTACTCCTCTCGCATAAAGCCACGGCTAGCAGTTCAATTACCAATGCAAACAAAAGAGGAGACAAAGGACAACTCTGTCTTGTACCACGTTGTAGAGAAAAAAAAGGAGATCAGTTATTTGTATGTACTGCTGCTACTGGTGAAGTATAAAGAACTTTAATCCAATGTCTAAATTTTGAACCAAACCCAAATTTTCCCAAAACATAAAAAAGGAAGTCCCACTCCACCCTGTCAAATGCTATCTCCTCATCGAGTGATAGTAATACCTCAGAAACACTAGATGGAGTGGGATCGTAAAGAATATTTAAGAGCCGACGTATATTAAAGAACAGTTGTCGATTTTTAATAAATCCAGTTTGGTTGTTGGATATTATAGAAGGCAGAACATTTTCTAACCTACGAGCTAACATTTTAACCAAGATTTTACTGTCCACATTGAGGAGGGAGATAGGCCGATAAGAGCCACAGTCAAGAGGATCTTTGTTTTCTTGAAAACAAGCGATATGACTGCTTGTCGCATAGTAGGAGGCAGTGTACTAGAAGAAAAAGATTCCTCAAATACATTTGATAATAGTGGACATAATTCATTCTTAAAGTTTTTATAGAACTCGCTCGGAAACCCATCAGGACCAGGTGACTTTGCATTTTGCATTTACATTATTTAGGTGTTTATTTCTTCAACTGAAAAAGGGGTTTCAAGTTCAGTTGCAGTCTCGCTATCAATTGAAGGTATAGTAATTTTATCAAAAAATGATGAGAACAAATTCTCATCTTTATGAGATTCATAAGTATATAGTTCTGAGTAGAATTCATAAAACAATGGTTTATCTGTAAATGTTTCATACATTTATTGCCTAACTTATCTTTTATTTGAATTATAGTGCGATCTGCTGTCTTTTGCCTCAGTTGGTGAGCTAAAACTCTGCCAGTTTTCTCACCATGTTCATATGTTCTATATGTTTTGTTCATCAAGTTCTCAATGCGTTTAGTACTTAAAAGTTTGTATTCTGTTTGAAGTGAGTGATAATCTTTGTTTGTTTAGAGCAGGTGATGGTGTAAGGGCCAGGGTACCATCTAATTTTAGTATAGTGTTTGTTAATTCCTCAAGTCTGGCTGTTTGTATTTTACTAATGTGGGAACTCAAAGATATTATTTCTCCTCCTAAGTATGGTTTCATTGCTTCCCATATGTGACCCTGGACCAAAAAACCAGTCACAAGGGTCAATTTTTCAAAATTAAGATTTATATATCACCTGAAAACTGAATAAATAAGCTTTCCATTGATGTATGGTTTGTTAGGATAGGACAATATTTGGCCGAGATACAACTATTTGAAAAACTGGAATCTGAGGGTGCCTAAAAATCAAAATATTAAGAAAATCGCCTTTAAATTTGTCCAAATGAAGTTCTTAGCAATGCATATTACTAATCAAAAATTAAGTTTTGATGTGCTTACAGTAGGAAATTGACAAATTATCTTCATGGAACATGATCTTTACTCAATGTCCTAATGATTTTTGACATAAAAGAAAAATCAATAATTTTGACCCGTACAGTGTATTTTTGGCTATTGCTACAAATATACCCCAGTGACTCAAGACTTTAATGCTCTTTAAGATGACAGTCTTTTTAATGACTGTAATTTAAGGATACTACCATTGAAAAGATTGAGGTCGGTAAGATTTTTTTTTTTTAAATAATTAATTTTAATTAATATTTTAATTAATACTTTTATCCAGCATGGATGCATTAAATTGATCAAAAGTGACAGTAAAGACATGTTACAAAAGATTTATATTTCAAAAAATGTTGTTTTAAATCTTTTTAGCTTTGCTATCACAAAAATAAATGACATTTTAGAATATATGACACTATAAAAGTCATTTTAAATTGTAACAATTTTTGATCAAATAAAGGCAGTCAAATGAGCTTAATAGACTTTTTTCAAAAACTTCTTACTGACCCCAACCAGTATAGTTTACATTGGTACCATACAGTTTTACAATTTATCACTTATTTATTTATCTGTGCAGCGATACAATTTATTGCTATTAGTTAATATTTGATATATTTCAGCTTTTTCATGTTCATTTTTCTTATTTTTACATTTAACTGCCCACTGCTGTCATCTAATACTGACACTTTTAAATATAACCTTAAAATGAATATCAGTTTTTCATACTATACATTATAATGCAGTGATGCTTATATTAACTTGTTGCTTTTAAAAGAGTGATTTTGGTTTATATATTTTTAAATCTAATAGTATTTAATTGCATTTTTCATTTAAAATAGTATGGGATTTTAAAATCTTCCATTTATTGATTATCAAGCTAAATTGATTAAGACCCTTTACACCAAGTTACTCCAGGGTTTCCTGTTAACTGTTTAACCATGATTATTTAATGCTCTGGCAGGAGACCACCTTCACATGGTTTTCACAGGAACGTAATGATTTTTCTAGTTGGACTGCCATCCACCTGCCGTCATCCTCAGATCCTCCTCACAGTTTGACGTTTACACAGCCTGCATGTTTAATTATCATTTCCACCAGAGCCGTTTGGATCTCCAGCACCACATAACCAGCTACTTCCAAGTGCCAGCCAGCTGGAAGGTTCTCGTCTCCCGTCTTTTTTATCCATCCGCAAACAAGGCCCATTTGGACCGCCTGGGTCCTGCAGAAAACATACAGCAGTTCCAGCTGGAGTCGCATTCTCATCTAACACCTTTATTCCCCCGCTGCCGGAGCTTCGGTGCGCTTTAACATCTATATTTGTGGCATATTTACATAAACACCAACGACACTATTTATCCATGCCAGCTGGGTGTAATTATGCTGAAAGGCATTCATATCTGACAGCAGGCTGGAACTGTGGACGACAGTCAAACACTGCTTTCACTTAAAGTCTGACTGCTTCATAAAGGGCTCTGGAGGAAGCAGCGTGACAACCTCACTAGATCTAGAATATTCTCTCTCTTTCTCTGCCTGCATCTAATAGTTTCATCTGCAGGCTTCAGGACTTCAGGAACGGTCTCCTGCTGATGCTCCTCTAGATGCTGTCGGCCGATGAGACTTGTAGCCTTGGCAACAGATCATCTGTGACGGCTCTACAGAGGTGTCACACGGGGCCAGAGGATTGTTTCCCGCGCGGCTTTAAATGTGCATGGGGGGGATGGGCTGACCTGTCAATGTTAGTAAGTCGGAAAAACCTCATACGGAACCGGCCGCATGTCACGAGAATCCCTTGGACTGTTCAGGAGGGCTTCAGGGGAGATTGACCGCTCTCTGTTGAGGCTGGCTGGATTTGTCACACTGACTGTTGTTGCTGAAATCGCCCACCTGTCAAAATGAAGCATGCAGTCGAGGCTTCGGCGCTGTCGCTATTTATCTTTTATTGACGTTCTGGTTTTTGCCCAGCTCAGCTGTGGCTGATAGGAGTTGTGCTGTGTTTCTGTTTTTCAGGGCCATTATGGAGCACAAGGAGCTTCTGAAGGTGCAGTGGGACTGGCAGATCGGTAAGACGGTTTTCACACTTGGTTTGATTGCTTGATCCCAACCAGAGTTGAATTCAATCATCCTCTCCCTCCCATTGGTCTCTTTTCACAATGTACCACTGAAACTGAAAGCGGTTTTACTGCAAATAATTCCATTCTTATCAAGTATTTTTGTCTATTTAAAAAAAAGTTGTTCACTAAATTAAAGATTTTAAAAGATGTTTTTAGAGAATGTGTGTTTAACATGAGGTCATGATGAACAATTGCTGTCGTATTGCTATTTTTCACTTATTTTAAAAAAAAGTTAAAAACAAATGGAGAATCTACCAGTGCAATAAGACAAAATACACTTGTATTCATATTACATTCTACAAAATTAAGTCTAAGTAAATTTTAAAAAGATTTGTAAATACACCACAATTCAAAAGTTTTTTAAAACTGTAATTTTTAAAACGTTATTAGCATTTTATGCTCACCAATGTGGCATTTATTTGATCAAAAATACAGTAAAACAGTAATATTGTAAAATATTATTACTTTTAAAAAAACTGATTTTTGTACAGGTCACAACTGTGTTAATTTTTTTTTTTACATTTTTGTTACATTAAGAGTTCAACTGACAGCCATTATAAAAACACTTAAAATCCATATATAGTAGTGGCAAAATCTATATAAAATAAATGTTGTAAATAAAATTAAATATAAATATATTAGGCCACTTAAATAACACAAGCTTAGATAACACTTTAAAATGCATAAATTTCATTGCATTATATAAAAAATATTAAGTTTATTTAAGTGTTATGCTAAAATAAATTTTAGAAACCATTTTTATTGCTTCTTTTTATAAGTATATTTCTTAGTCACTTACTTCTAAATGGGTATTTATTTATTTATTTGACTGTTTTCCAGTAAAAGTATCTATAAATCTTTAAAACCACATTAATTTTCAAGAGAAGCAACACTGCAAAAACAAGACTTGTTTTTGTTGATTGTATCGTGAATATAAGTGTATTTTCTTATTGCACCAAATCAGCATATTAGAATACTTACTGAAAGATCACGTGACTCTGAAGACTGGAGACACCAGAACAGCCTATGCTATTTAATCGATTGAGTCATTTTTTTCTGCCCATATTTCTAACAAGAATTCAATTTCCTTTGTCAACCAGTAAGCATTTTCCATTTATCTTGGGAATGTTTTGTGACAGATATAACAAAATATGCATCATCAATAGCGGTTTGTTTCCTCAAATTAGGCTGGATAGCTTTCATTGCAAATATAAATCACAGAGCGCGTAAACCACACTCCAGACCCCCGCCGCTTTCAAGGGATCTTGTGTGCAGGCGGGTTCAGAAAACAGCTTTCATAGCACTGCACTCAAACATACAGGGGTCTGGTGTTGAAACCTCCTTAGAAACAACACCAGACGGCTGTGAACGGACTGGGCTGATTAAATATTGCTGTGCACGAGCTGCTGAGCTCAGGGAGAGATGCTGGAGCGCCAACATAACGAGAAGATGTGACTTTCAATTTGACTTCCTCGCAAATGATAACAGGCATATTTAAACTGTTGACAAAAGACAATTAACAAAATTAATTGCTTATGTAGTCCGTGACATCTCTACCCCGTGTATAAATACACACGCCTGCTCACGTCGTCTTAGAAAATGAATGCGCAAACACAAAACCGGTTTTATTAAAGCAATAAGCCACTCCAGGCAGTGCGTTACAGTAATTTTACAACGGTTACTGTTAAATGCATCTGATTTGAAATAATTCAAAATATCATTTTGTAATCCCGTTTAGATGAGACTTGGCAAAACTTGCGTCCTCAAATTCAGTGTATTTTATGACCCAGGAAGTCGCTTAAATTTAATCCAGATTGATGCGGCTTCATGAAGTGTTGAGAGGCTGCGCCAAAGGCAGCATTTGGGTTGGACCCCAGGAGGATGCTGGCTTGTCACAGGGACATTAGCAAGTCTAGAGTCGCTTGAGGGGGCAACATCATTAACTGTCAGGGCTGTTGCGAGTAACGTGCTTTATGCCAGAAGAAGGAACGTCTCCCGCCAAAACTGTGATGCCCTTGAAAAATAACGAGGGCATGTTGATGACAATGCATTAGTTATGTTGCCACCGTCCTTGAAAGAGCATGAGAAAATTCATATTTATTTGTGTATCATTGCATATGTTATATTTATTAATATACAGTGACCTCTGAAGTATTTGGGTACTTAAATGAATAGTTCACCCAATAATGAAAATTTGCTAAAAATGTACTCGCTCTCAGGCTGTAGGCTACCAAGATGTAGATGAGTTTGTTTCTTCATCTGAACAGATTTGGAGAAAGTTTAGCATTACGTCACTCGTTCACCAATGGATCCTCTACGGTGAATGGGTGCCATCAGAATGAGAGTCCAAACAGCTGATAAAAATATAATCCACACTACTCCAGTCCAGCAATTAAGCTGTATGTTGAGTCATCTATACATAATATTGCTTTCTCTAGTGAAAAAGTTATCACATCTGAATCAGGAGAGAAATATGCACAGATCAAGCACTGCTTACAAGTCAAAACAGTCCAAAACAGTTCTAATCAAATATGTGGGTGGATAAGGAAGTGAGAGTAACAGGAGATGGACTCGGACTGATTCACTGGAGGAAGTGTTATTATGAATTATATACTTGTCTTTTGGGCAGAAGCGATGGTTTGAAGTTAAAAATGTCTGATGAATTTGTTCAATGCAAACATGTAGCTTTTGACTTCACAAGATGTTAATTGCTGGACTGGAGACTTGTGGATTAATGGTGGATAATTGTAATGTTTTTATCAGCTATTTGGACTCTCATTCTGACGGCACCCATTCACTCCATTGGTGAACTAGTGATGTAATGCTACATTTCTCCAAATTTGTTTTGATTAAGAAACAAACTCATCTACATATTGAACACATAATGAATGTCATTGCATTAGAAAACAAATGTCAAAAAGTGCTTTTTATTTTAAGGAAATAATAGCTTTTTCAAAATAAAATGCTTCAATAAATGTAATATTTTTTTTTTTATAAAATGCAATGCAATGCATGCATTTTGAAGTGGTTTTCCAAATATATTTAATATATATATTTCCTTTTAATTTAATTT
>JAUZSZ010000134.1:30797876-30808418 GCA_034780575.1 Labeobarbus marequensis
TCAATGTTGTTAAATTATTTTGTAATAGCTAAAAGGTCCAAGATTTATATATGCTGTCAGCATGATTAGAGTTTATACAATCCATTGTATAAACTCCAGTCATGCTGACAGCCAGTATATCTTTAAAAATGTAGATAAAGTCAGATGTTGTGCCTCCAGTGCCAAGAACACAATGCACTTTACTTACATAATCTCACTCATATTAACATAAGTCAAGCATATTGAACTTTATTGTCATTTCACTATGAGTGGACATGCAGTGAAACGAAATGCCGTGTCTCGCAGGACCACAGTGCTACATTTTTAAACATAAATATAAACATACAAAAATAGAATTAAGAAACAATTTTGTACCTACACAGTATATAGCTAACCTATTGAAAGCTGCAATCTAACTATACATATACTATAATAGTTGATTATATACATACACAATCTAAGACAAACTGTACAAGTACTTTACATAAATACTGTACATGATATTGTGCAAAAGAGGTTTTCAGGGTAAGTAGTGTGTATGCAAATAAACATTTTTGTTAGTTTATTGAGTCTTTGTAGCAGGGAGTGTTTATAAGACTGTCTGGTGCATATAGAGAGAAAAGAATGTGTTGCTACAGGTGATTTATCCAGCCTACTCACCTGTGTGTAGCACACTCGGAATTGCACAAAGGTTTTTTTTTTTTTACTGTTTACATGTGGTGTGGTGAGTTTGGGGGTGGGGGGTGAGATGTTGCTGGAGGTAGGGTTGTGGATGAGGTTTCAAGAGAGTGGTGGGGTGATTGGAGATGAAAAAGCTGTTGAGCAGTCTTGCAGAGCGAGCGCTGATGCTCCGGTACCATCTTCATGATGACAGAGCTGGCAAGAGCTGGAAAAGTCTGTGGGAGAGATGGGTGGAGTCCTTCACAATACTGGTAGCTTTACTGCAGCATCATGTGAGGAAACACCGATGATCTTTACGGCTGTGTTCACTGTAGGGTCTTCCGGTCAGCAGCACTGCAGTTCCCATACTAGACAGTGATGCAGCTGGTCAGCACACAATCAATGGTCATTAAAAAAGTCATAAGTAACAACTGCCATTACCTTTACCATGAACAGGATGTTTTTCGGCATGGATTCTTCCAATAGTCAAAACTGAAGTACAGCATGGAGAATAAAATTGTTTTAGAAATAGACGGAATTAAAGATATCAATTTTAAATCTAAAAATTACTTTTCGCAGCTATATACACCCAACTCGCAACCAGTGGCCTGAGCTTGGGGCAGGACAGCCTGGTGAGCAATGGAGTATGTTAAGGAAACCTTTTTGAAAAAAACAAATATTTTCAATATTTGGACTGGAGTAGTGCAGAGATGTAAAGATGTAAAGTACAATATACGTGTAAAATGAGCTATTATACAATGCATGCCAGATAAACTTGCATACGAAACCCATTTGAACATATTCTGACTAAATCTTCTGATTCCAGATGTCAAGGCTGAAAACTGGTATACACACTGACAACGTAATCTTTGTTTTTTTTCAGAAGCTGGCTCTTCAATATGAAGAGGAAGGTTAGAGAAAACCTGTTAAACACATCTCCCTGGAGCCCTCAATGAGTGGGTGAAACTTCATCTCTGTCTTCTTAAACTTGGTAAGCGAAAAGAGTAGTTATTTATTTATCACGGATGCCTATTTATGATATTCTCTCTTTATTTATTTCCACTATTGTTCAGATGTTTGGGTCAGGTTTTCTGAATGAAAAGTCATTTGTAATGTTACAAATAAAATTCTATTTCTGAATCCTGACAAAATTAAGCAGCACAACTGTTTTCAACATGGATAATGTTTCTTGAGCAGCAAATCAGCATATTATGATTTCTGAAGGATCATGTGAGACTTAAGACTGGAGTAATGATGCTGAAAATTCACCTTTGCCATCACAGGAATAAAATTAATTATTAAATATATAAAAATAAATTATAAAATATATAAATCTAGAAAACAGTCATTTCAATTTTTTACAATATTTCACAGTTTTACTGTTTTAATGCATATTTGACCAAATTAATATTCAGCCTTGGTTACTATAAGACTTATTTCACTAACATGAAAGAGTCTTATTAACCCCAAACTTCTGAATGGCAAAAATGGTTTAAAAAAAGAAGAAAAAAAAAATGCATGCGTTCAATTTAACCTCCAGACATATTACCTTAATTCTTTAATCCAAATAACTAATGTTAAACCCCTGTACTGATATTATGTACCCACTTATGTGAATGCTTCTGGTTTGCATTTGTCTAATTTAATATAGTTTTCCTTTACAAACTGTATTATCGACAACACCATTTTAGTAAAAAAAAAAAAATTCACCTTCAAAAAACAAAACAAAACGAAAAAGTATCTGAAAAGTATGTCCCAAAGTATTTAAAAATTCATTCTTATGCAGAATACAAAAAAGCACCAAGCTAAGTTAAAGACTGAATAGAGTATTGCAACTATCACTATCAATGTTTTGGGTTTTCATCACAAAAACCTTGGTTCCCATGTACGTCATGGAAAAGAACTTGGTTTGCCTCCTGACTTGACGACAAACACAGTATTTTACGAATCCATAAAAAGTGCTTGCATAAAATATGTGAAAACAAATTATGAGCATCACTGCATATAAATTGCAGCCGAACTGCTCTGTCCAATTACCAATTATGTCTTTTCTTTCAGGAATTCAATTAACTAAAGATGGGTGATTGGGACTTTCTCGGAAGACTGCTGGATAGAGTCCAGGCACACTCAACGGTGGTGGGAAAAGTCTGGCTTACCGTTCTGTTTGTGTTTAGGATTCTAGTCCTCGGCGCCGGTGCAGATAGAGTGTGGGGCGACGAGCAGTCTGACTTCATCTGCAACTCAGAGCAGCCGGGGTGCGAGAACGTCTGCTACGACCAGGCGTTCCCCATCTCACACATCCGCTTCTGGGTACTGCAGATCATCTCAGTGTCCACACCTACTCTGGCCTACCTGGGCCACGTTGTCCACGTCCTCCATGTGGAAAAGAAAGTGAGAGAGATGATGAAGAAAGAGCTTCAGAATGAGCAAATCAATCTGTTCCTCAAGAAAGGCTACAAATTTCCCAAGTACAGCAGAGACAATGGGAAGGTCAACCTTCGGGGCAGTCTCTTGAGAAGCTACATTCTGAGTTTGCATTGCAAGATACTTTTAGAGGTGGGTTTCATCTTAGGCCAGTACTACCTTTATGGCTTCACTCTTCAGGTCCAATACATCTGTGCCCGTTTTCCGTGTCCTCACAAGGTGGACTGTTTCTTGTCGAGGCCTACTGAGAAAACCATCTTCATTTGGTTCATGTTGGTGGTGTCCTGTGTCTCTCTACTCCTAAATGTGATTGAGATCTTATATCTTTACGTCAAGAAGATCAACGAGTGTCTCAGTCGCAAAATGGACTACACCGTCACTCCCGTGACCCCCGTTGTGAACAGGAAGGACTTCAAAACTACAAATCAGATGATTCAGAACTGGATGAACTGTGAGGTGGAGCTTCAGAGGAGGGAACTTGGCAATGAGGCAACCAAGAGCGTGGCTTCAGAGAACCACAGTGTTGACATGCAAGAGGTTCACATCTGATCAGCAGGTCTCTGTACACAAAGGCTTTCACATGGTCAACTTGAGCAAACATCCACTGATCCAAGTGACTCGTGCATGGTCGAGACCCCCCAACTTCAAGCACACTATGATGCTCTCTCTGTTTAACAAATCAATAATGTATTGCTGAAAATTCTGAACCTTTTTTTTTTTCTTCTTTTCTTCATTTAAGTCTGAAATTGTACTCTGTAGAAAGGTTCAATAAAAGTAAAGCTTCAAACTGTGTCATGTAAACTGTGTTTTTGGCATTGCTTGTTTTTTTTATTATTATTTCTACTCAGTTTCTGTTTTAAGGCAAAAAAGGCAGAATTTTTTGATCACCAACTGTTTTATCAATAAAATGTCTGTTTTCTATTTTAATATATTTTAAAATGCAGTTTTTTCTTGATTTTTTTATAGCCATTACTCCAGTCTTCAGTGTCACATGATCCTTCAGAAATTATTCTGATCTGCTGCTTTGGTGCTCAAAAACATTTCTGATAACTATCAAAGTTGAAAACAGTTGTGCTGCTTAATATTTTTGTGGAAATCACAATTTTTTTCAGGATTCTTTGATAAACAGAAAATTCAAAAGAACAGCATTTATTTGAAATATAACTCTTTTTGTAAGATTATATAATTTCCTTGGTGTAACATTTGATCAATTCAATGCATTCTTACTGAATAAAAGTATTAAAGTACTTTAAAAATATATACATAACGAATAGATACTTTTTAATTAGAATGCAGTACAATACTAGTTGTGTGGGTTAGAAACTTAAGTATTACATATTATTGTTCAAGTCTTTCAATCATTAATGTGGCACTCCTGCATACTTGCATTCAAGATCTTGTTCTTTTACAGTTGGACAACGTGACAGCAGGCCACTTTCAGCTATTACGCAATCTTAGCAAAGCCCAAAAATCAAGGTTCAACAATTCTCAACTTTCACTTGGTATGCGGATTAGATTCTATTAGGAAGAGGTACAACTTACTAAAGGTACGTGTGAAACCAATATAACACTGTTTGTATATTTTTGTTCAAGTATACGTTGTTTTAGGTAGCATATACAAGAGCCGTTTGCCTTATGGTGTACATAATTTAAGAATTAATTAAATAAAGAGAATCCGACTAATCAGGCTAAGTGCTTAATTATTAATATCTAATTAAGTAATTGTTCTTTACCTTAAAAACATTGCATGCTTTAAAACAGTAAATATTTTAAAGACAGAGTAGTTTTAGAGGATGAGTTTAACATGCATTTACTGTAAATCAATTTTCAAGTATTTTAGATTTACCAGTAGCCGCAGATGTTTAGTCAATGAATAAGATTCTGAAATAGTTAAGTTATTTCCATGTGATCCAGTAAAAACCTCTGTAAATTCAATTTGTTATTTATTTAGTTTTGTTAATATGTTAATGTATTACAATCATTAATGCATTTTATATAGTTTCATAAAATATATACTTTATTCATTTATTAATAACACCACTTAAAGTTTTTTTTAATTAATTTATTCAATTTATTAATAAAACCTCTTTTACCTGTATAACATTTTTTTTTTTAATGTTTAGCTTTTCTTTATGGTCACAGTAACTGAACTTGTTTGAAGGAGTTATTAATTATTAAGTATATTAATCTATTAAGAGTATACCATTAATGAAGACCATCACTTAAAAGCTTATTAAGTTACACCTAAAGTGGACTTTGTATTTCATCTTCCTTTTCTTTCTTGTGTCTTTTTTTTTAATAGGAAAGTCTGAGCATCAGCAAACATGGGAGACTGGGGATTTCTCTCGGCGTTATTAGACAAAGTACAGTCTCACTCCACCGTCATCGGCAAGATATGGATGAGCGTCCTTTTCATCTTTAGGATCCTGGTGCTGGGAGCAGCGGCGGAGAGCGTTTGGGGTGATGAACAGTCTAATTTGGTTTGCAACACGATGCAACCCGGTTGCGAGAACGTGTGCTACGACTGGCAGTTCCCCATCTCTCATATCCGCTTCTGGGTCTTGCAGATCATATTTGTATCCACTCCAACTTTGGTGTACCTGGGCCATGCGGTGCAGGTGATTCACCAAGAGAATAAACTCAGAGAGAAGATACAAAGACTTGGCGAGGGCCACAAGTTGAAGGCCCCCAAATACACAGATGAAAGTGGCCACATTAAAATTAAAGGAAACCTGCTCGGCAGCTATCTAACCCAGTTGTTTTTTAAAATCATCCTGGAGATTGCGTTCATTGTTGGACAGTATTATTTATACGGCTTTATAATGATTGCCAAGTTTTCATGTTCCCAATCCCCTTGCCCTTACACTGTTGAATGTTTCATGTCCCGTCCAACAGAGAAGACCATCTTCATCATCTTTATGCTAGTGGTAGCCTGTGTGTCTCTGGTACTGAATGTCATAGAGGTGTTTTACCTGCTGTGCATCAGGGTCGGATGCCGGAGCAGCAAGAGGCGAAGACATAATATCACTTCGGCTAAAAACCCTGCAAGTTTGCCATCATCCTGGATGACCTCTGAGGACGCGCTGAAGCAAAACAAAATGAACAAGCAGTATGAGATTGGGCAGAGTCTTGGAGGAAGCCTGGATGGGGCGAAAGAAGAAAAACAATTGATGGAAGATCATTAGATTTAGACTTTATCTCAGAAATTTCCCCAATCTTCCAAGTTTTTAGAGAAACATATCTACAATTTAATTTCCGTAGCCCTTAGATAATGGTCCAGTATTTACACACTTGAAAAAGAAAGTATTGGTATGATACTCCTCAAACGGAGTGTATTATTTAATTATTTTATGATCATTTTGTGCACAATGCGTGTGACTTTTGACTTTGAATTTGACTTTTAATTGGAGAGATTTGATATACATACTTACTGTTATACGATTGTATATATTGTGTGTAAATATATGTATTACGATGCACTGTCTGCATGTCTTGTTTGTGCGATGTTGTCATTTTATTTGGCCATAGTTTTCGTTAAAATGAAATAAATTTATAGTAATGTGCATTCTGAAAGTAAACTGGAGTCAGTGATGTTTAGAGAGCATAATGACAATATCCTTCTTTGAAATAAAACTTTTAAAATCAAAAGACGTTTCTTTTTTTTTTGCAAAATATCTTTTACTGTTTAAAAAACTTGTGGTGGAAAATAACAATGTTTAAGAATTAATTAATAATTTCATAATTATATCATTAGAATAACAATTAAAGATGGCTAACATTTAATAACTGTCTTAGTAATTGCTCTTTATCTTAAAGATATAGTATGTTTTAACATTTCTACAAATTCAAACAATGAATGCAGTGCTGGTGTTTTTATTTAAGAATCATGCATAAAATCATAAATAAATGCACGTAAAAGGCATATTTTGAGTTCTTCTCTTTGTATTGCACTGCAAGTTGCATTATCTTTATGTTGATATATGTGACCTTAGACCACAAAACCAGTCATAAGTGTCAATTTTTCAAAACTGAGATTTATACATCACCTGAAAGCTGAATAAATAAGCTTTCCATTGATGTATGGTTTGTTAGAATAATATTTGGCCGAGATACAACTATTTGAATATCTGGAATCTGAGGGTGCAAAAAAATAAAAATACTGAGAAAATTGCCTTTAAATTTGTCCAAATGAAGACCTTAGCAATGCATATTACTAATCAAAAATTATATTTTGATATATTTACAGTAGGAAATTTACAAAATATCTTCATGGAACATGATCTTTACTTAATATACTAATGATATTTGACACAAAAGAAAAATCAATCATTTTGACCCATACAATATGTTTTTGGCTATTGCTAAAAATATACCCCAGCGACTTAAAACTGGTTTTGTGGACCAGGGTCACATATTAATTTGTAGAATATTACATGTTTGGTGAATTTAATTAAGGGTGTACTCATTTCTGCAAATCTTCATTTAAACAAAGTTGGGAGACAGCCAGACACAAAGAATAAAGACACTGTCAGGATAATGGACCTGTTTTGCCCCTGTTTGCGTCCAGTGTTCCCTTATTTGGTCATGTTCCTGTCCTCGTCAAGCCTAATTCGTTCACTCCCTGCACCTGCGTTTTAGTAATTATCCTGTGTATTTAAGTTCCTGTCTGTGTTTCTTCTACTACTACTCATTGTTTACGTGTGTTTTCCAAGCTCCTATTGTGGATTATCTCCTGTGTTTCCTGGATTAAAGACTGTTAAACGTTTCCTCGTGCCTCCTGCGTTCTTCCAAACAGCGTAACGTGACAGAAGACCCGACCGGCAACAGTTACCTCTGCGTCTACCCTCCGTTTTTGTTTTCTGTGTTTTCCCAGTGTTTTTTGTTTCCATTGTGTTGTTCGCCATTGATCCCCTCCTTTGCCCAGAATACCTCCTCCTCCTGCTGGAGCAGGGGGAGAGATCGCTCAAGGGCCACACAAGACTGGTCCTGGTCTTTGCCAACCTCTCCAGCTACCCGGAAGATGCGTTCTGTGTGTTCTATGACGCCAGTTTAAACTACAGAGAGCGCCGTCGTCCGAGGAAGGCCCTCAAGCGAATCTCGCCAGTGCCAATCCAGACCCAGTGCCCAGCTCATCATCTCCCTGCTGTGCGGAGTGCATGCCCGAGCCCACGGCTGATGGAGAGCCGGAGCCTGCCACGACTAACGAGCCATCGCCGCGGAGCTAGAGCCACCGATGACGTCAGTCAAGGTGCGTGAGCCAGCAGCAATGCCTGCCTCGGGAGAATGCTGCTGACAGTGAGAGTGCGGAGAGGAGCTCCGCCCCCTGCACTGCGGCTGAGGGTGAGCTGGATATGGAGTGTGGATGGTGCCACAGCAAGGGAGAGAGGGCTCCCGTTCCAGAGTTAAGCCCAGAGAGGGCTCCTGTTTGCATTCCTGAAAGCCCGGAGGCTCACAAATGCCCGTCCTACCACCCGCTCCTACCTCCTCCTCCTCCGCTGTCATCTGGCAGCCCCTCTGCTTGCCCTCAGCCCCCTATCAGTACTGTGTGAGCTCTGCAGGACTGCCATCCTCCAGCATCGCCGTAGCTGGAGTATCCCTCACCTCCGCCTCTAGCCTCCGAGGCCCTGACTCCGTCTTGGCCCGTTGACCTGTCGGCTTTACCATGGCTCCTAGCTCCCTCCTCTCCACCGTGGCTCATCTGTCCACTGGCTCCGCCGGGCTCCCTCGTCCCACCAGCTCCGTCAGACTCCTTCATCCCTTCGGTTCCTCCTCAGTCCTCTGTCACTCCTGCTCCACTGTGGCCATCTGGATCCCTGTCTCCACCTCGGTCGCCGGCGCCATCTGCTCCACCTTGTTCCCCCGGGTCCTTCCCGTCTCCCTGGCTCATCGGCTGTCCGTCTCTGGCTCGGGCTCCTCCACCCTCCAACAGTCGGCAGCCATCCCTCCTCCATGGCTCGTCCCTCCGTTGGCTCCACCCTTGCGTCAACATCATGGCTGAGGCCTGGGTCCAGCTGGACTCCTCCTGCTCCAAGTCCTTCCTGTCTCCTCCCTGGCTCCTCTCTCCTTTGTCTCCCCCATGGACTTTGTCTGCCAGCCCACTCCTGGGTGTCCGTCCCCCTCCTGTGCTGCCTCCCAAGTTCCCACCCGCCCCTCCCCATGTAGTTTCTATGGTGCGAGGATGCACCTTCTGGGAGGGGGCGATATGTCAGGATTATGGACCTGTTTTTCCCCTGTTTCTGTCCAGTGTTCCCTTATTTGGTCATGTTCCTGTCCTTGTCAAACCTAATTCATTCATTCCCTGCACCTGCATTTTAGTAATTATCTTGTGTATTTAAGTTCCTGTCTGTGTGTTTCTCCCCTGTCGGGTCTTCTCGTTGTTTACGTGTGTTTTCCAAGCTCCTATTGTGGATTATCTCCTGTGTTTCCTGGATTAAAGACTGTTAAACCTTTCCTTGTGCCTCCTGCGTTCTTCCAAACAGCGTAATGTGACAGACACGTTGCACAGTAAATTCACAGCATTTCTGAGAAGCAGCATTTACTGTATAATCAAGTCATTCTGCAAACAGTCATATAAGCTGCTTGGATGTAAATAAACACAGTGCCACTGTTTACTCTGAAATATGCAGGACAACAGACAATATACTTCTTTAACTAACTTACAGCATTTGATTTGCTGATATATTGTTACTTCAGTTTTATTTTGATTAACTGTGAGGCTCCATTTGTTCATTTTTATTTCATATTTCACATAAATTACACAATTCATTTACAAACCTCCTGAAGTTCTCTCACATGCCCTTCAGAGGTTTGTAAACCCCTGTTTGGGAAACCACGGTTTAAAACAAACAGTACTAGTTATGGTATGAGAAAACCCACAAAGAAACATAACAAATCACAGAATGACATCAAAACATTTAAAAACCAGCAGGTTATAGTACGAAGGAAAAATCTGGTAATGACGGTAACTGATGAAACTATTATATCTCAATCGAACAAAGAGACCACGTGGTACACTAAACTGAGGATGACCTTTCCATTTTAGAAACACAAATACAAATACTTATAAGGAACTATACTTTGAAACCCCTGATTTTAGAACAGAGGCGCAAACGTAATAACATTGAAGTCACTGTCTCCTCTAGAAACAATAAAATTAGATGAAACAATCACTGGAAAAAGTCAAGTTTAATACCAATAGTAAGACAGGATTTGAACGGCACCCCATGTAAGGCTTATTTGCAAAATGAAGAAAGACTGAAAATGTCACTTTTTAATGTAAGATCAATTGTAGGGAGAACATTTTGGGCCAGATTTACTGGCAGATTAGGGCAAATTAGCATTAGAGCATAATTCCATAAAAGCACAGATGGGAGGGGAAAATTATGCATGTGATTTACTGACGACGAAGATGGCGCCGGTGAGATCGGCTGCCGTCACGACTGCTCCGACCACCTTTTCTTTGTTTTTGTTTTTTAAGTT
>JAUZSZ010000134.1:30968673-30981484 GCA_034780575.1 Labeobarbus marequensis
CATGACATTAAACAAACCAATCAAAATCTTCTGTTGGTTTGTACAGCCCACTTGCAGCTTAAGTCCCACCCATTTGCAGCTGGCTCCGACCTCCGTTTATATCCATCTCTCGAAACGTGCAGTAAGGTACATAATTACGGGGCTGCAGAAATGTATGTAGAGGCACATATTTCCAATGAGCCTGGGTTGGAATTTTCAGCATCAGTACTCCAGTCTTCAGTGTCACATGATCCTTCTGAAATCATTCTATATGCTGATTTATTATCAGTGTTGAAACTGTTGTGCTGCTTCATAATGTTTTTTGGAACATGATACTTTTTTCTTTGATTGATCTTTTAAAATAAATTCTGTTCTTTTTTATCTTTTTATTAATCAGAGAATCCTAAAAAAATATCACAGGTCCCCCAAAAAATATGAAGCAGCACAACGGTTTCCAACACTGATTATAAAACAGCATATTAGAATGATCATGTGGCACTGAAGAATGGAGTGATGAAGCTGAAAATTCAGCTTTGATCACAGAAATAAATTATACTTTAAAGTATATTAAAATAGAAAACTGTTATTTTAAATTGCAATAAGATTTCACAAAATAACAGTTTTTTTCTGTATTTTTGATCAAAATGATGAGCAGAAGAAACTTTTTTTTAAAACTTTTAAAAATCTTACTGATCCTAAATGTTTGATTATATATATATATATATATAATGTGAGAGTTCTTTCAAAAACATTAAACAATCTTTCCTACCCCAAATTAATTATTATATCTTTATTTAACTGACACTGTGTTGATCATCAAGTGACAGGATCCTAAATAGAGTATGTTCTTTGTTGTGATTGTCCTCGTAGGACATCAGCTACATGCTTTCTGCCGTCCACCATCACTCACTGTAAAGCATGCTGGCACGTCAGCCCATAATTCCTGTTGAAATGTGGTCTCATCCATCTCCAGACACTGTCCTGACAACCCCTCACTGTCAGCCCTTCTTTCAGGCCAGCCATGTTTCCCGTCGCGGTGACTCCGGCACGGACTGAAGGAGAATAATGGAGGAGTGTTTGTCTGTGGGACCCCTGCCGCTTTGCAGATTGAAATGCTGATGCGTTGAGCAGTCCGTCCTGCTATTTGACTGCTGATGGATCGCGTTTATCCACTGGGCTGATGTTCATTACACCTATTAGAGAGACAGGAAGCAACAGATTGGAAGAGTGACGCAACATGTACACGTTATTTAGCCTATGTTCTTCATATTCAGGGGATTTCAAACTTTTTAAAGATAAGGACTCCAATATGACGATCCTTTTGCAGGGGACCACCTTTTTTAAATATAAAAGTAGCTATATAGATATTTATTCTGTGTGGAAAAATTTGTTAGTATAAAAACAATAAGCTATTTTCAAAATTACATTAAAAATTAACTGTGTAATTTTACTGCGCTGAAGCCAAAGGAATATAAAAAGAATGAATTAAAAAAAGAAAAATATATGGAAATTGTATTAAAAATATAGACTTATTTAATGATAATTAACAATTATTTATTCATATAGATTGTTCAAAGTGAAACTGTAAAATTATTTACAATTGTAAAAATGAATTGTAAAATTTTTAACAAAAAAAGAAAATAAATTTTCCATGGACCCCCTTGAACTTGAATTATTTATTTATTTTGTTTGTTTGTTTGTCTTTGTTGTTTATTAATTCTTTCATTCATTTGTTTATTAATTAATTAATTTTTTTTATTATTTCATGTGTGTTTATTTTTTTATTTAATATTAAATGTTTGTGTACTTTGTATGCTTAGATGACACTGTATTCAGTCAAAGCTGCGATTCATTTTTTGCATCAAGATGGCTATTTATGTCTGTCACTGGAGCGTGATACATGTGTTTCTGAGGACAAATAAGGCTTTGCCCTGCACTGCTATACAAGGGGTATTGATTTGGTGGAAACAAATCAATCCAACCATTCAGGTTCTTTGTATATGTTTTAATAAGAAGCGAGGGTGCACCAAGGCCTCTGTTTGTATTCTGCAAGACGAGAAGTGCTAAGCATCCTCTGAGGAGGACCAGGGCTTATTCAGGCAGAGTTATTCAGGAGCCTTTCAGACGACCAGTGTCATTCTCATGCTGAGATAGACACTGCAGTGTGAGGTTGGGCAAGTCTTCAACAAAACGTCTGCCGTTAGTGTGCGTTTTGAAATGGATTAAAAGTGCTTTATCACATCACCCACACTGGCTAGGCAAACAGTGAAGCCATTTACGGAGGCGGGCGAGTGATTGATCCTCCAGCGGCCTTTAAGAAAACATAATGGGGACTGTGACTCGGGCCCCTCAGATGATTCACTCTGCCTCAGAAAACACTGGAGGCAAGTTTTCGACAAATGCTAAAGAGCTGCTTTTTTATGGAAATTTGGAGCAGTTTCTTTTTTCAGTATAATCACAGTTTTTGTTGTTGTTTTCTAGAATTGACATTTACTCTTCAAACTTTGGGCAGGACATATTACAGAATAAATAAATAAATATAATATAAGTGTGTGTGTGTAATTGATGATAAATAAATTACATATTGAAGAGTGTGTGTGTTTGTCTAATGATAAACAAATAATGCATCTATCATTAACAAAATAAAAAACACATTTTATATTTTTATATGATATATTTATTACTCGTACACAACATATTTATACAAATTAAAAAACAAACATTTATTCTTATTCATTTTTATATATATATATATATATATATATTCTTGTGTTATACATATGTTTTGATATATTTATATCATGTTTATATATATGTTTGCATTTATTTGCAAAACATGCACTTAAGTAATATGAAGTATTACTACAATTTTAAACAACTGTTTAATATATAATTTATATAACATAATCAGTAGCAAGTTTTCAGTGTCACGTGATATTTCAAAAATCATTTTGATATGCTGGTTTGGTATTTTGAAGTTTTTGATTTATATAAAGTTCAGAAGAACAGCATTTATTTATTTTACTTTTTAAATGTATCTATGCATGCATGTATTTATTTATTTATGATCACCGATTGGACAAAAGTCTGTTCAGTGCAACATGAGCAAAAATCTGCTAAAGTGATTTTGTCAGTTTTTAGTGCTGCACTAGCATAAATGACCTAAAAAAGATTTGGACTGAAAGTCAGAAAATTCTTATTTTTATTTCTTTAAGCACTTCTTAAGACTATCCTTGTAAGCTGTTGTTGTTGTTGTTGTTGTTGTTGTTGTTGTTGTTGTTGTTGTTGTTGTTCCTCAGGAGGAAAATGTCTCCTGGGGAGCTTCAGGTTCCTACATGAATAGCATGCACAGTGCCAAGCTTCAACACATGTAGGACCTGAAATCTGGCTTTAAAATGCATGATCGCTGCTCTTTAGAAGGATTTCTCTGAGCACTCGACGCGTGTATCACATTTATGCAGTCGATGCTACTGTAGGTGTGAGAGTTAGAGCTCTGTTTCTTTCTTCCTGCTTTGTGTCTAGGCTTGGCGTGTGTTTCTTAAGACTGATGGATTTGTTTGAATATGTTCTCTGCGTACTCAAAGCCCTGGTGAATAATCCTCCGCTTGTGTAACTGGCATTCACTCAAATGACCCAGGATATTGCAAACACTTCAGTCGCCAGCATGCAGATCATTAAGGCTGAAAAATGGCACACAAAAGTGAATTTGGGATTTGAGAAATGTGATTTCTTCCGCCACTTGATCGTGGAATTAATCTCATGCCACATTTATAAGTATGTGTTGGCTGGTTATTGCTCTGCGAGTCCCTTTGACGTCTCAAAATTAACCACATAATAGCCACTCAAATAATTGCACCTCAAAATGTTAAAAAGCTTCAAACTGATTAATAAAACAACAAAACACAAGCCCTTCAATGGCTGCTAGGGATGCTATTTCCAGTGTCAGACAACGTTTGACGACTTAAATCGCGGGCGTAAGCATTACACTGATCGTGAGCCAGAATATATGATTATTTTAATATGAACAAATTCATGAAATGATAAAGGTTAGAAGACGGGGCGTCTCACTAGAGAGAAATTCCTTGCTCTCTTAGCCGTCAATAAACGAGAGTGGACTGGATTTAGCTTGATTAAAATGTTCTGGAGTGCTCGTTATTTGACCCACATTGTTAAATAAGTCAGCGTTCAGAGTATTACATCTCATAAGCTTGAGTACATAATTGAAATCACTCGATTGCCAGGAAATGGACTAACTTTACCATTTTTAAAAGATTATCTTTGGCATTTGTTCTGACTGTACTCATATCTCTGATGCCGTTCCACTTGTTTCCTGCCGTTTGCACTATAGATAACTGATTATTCAGAAACCATAAATTTCACTCACATGTAGGTAATGTTTAATAAAGCGTCTCTTCTGACTCATTCTTCTCTCCTGCAGGACACAGACCTGATTATGACCTTCAACATCTCCATGCATCGCTCCTGGTGGATGGAGAACGGCCCGGGGTGCAGGGTGACCCCCGTGACCCCTCCTCCCTCCTGGGCCCCAGAGGACCACCGCTACATCAGCATCGCCGGCTGTCTGCTGGAGTACCAGTATGTGGAGGTGGCCCACAGTTCCTTGCAGATTATCCTGGCTGTGAGTACAGTCTAATCCTTTACAGGCTTTTCTGTCCTTTTGCTGTGCTTGCGATTGCAGCTCCTCCTGGTATTAAATATATATAGTCCTTTATTATGCGTCTCTTCTGATTGGTCGGTCGTGGAATTCTGCAGTGAAGTACTGGGTGTATAGTGACGGCTAAACTGTATAATTGACTGTTTCCTCAAGGATGAGAAGCTCTGGTTTGGAGTCAAATTCAGTGCAGCGCATTTGTTTTTGTCTATTTAAAACCTAACCAGTTGATTACACCAAGTCTGTAAATAATGGTTCAGGAAATGCTTCTGAATATGAGAGGCATTGAGAAGTTTGTCCGGGCTCCAGTGCTGATATTGCTTGAATGCGGGTTGTTAATAGGAGCTCAGCATGCTGCCTTCCTCTGAGTCTTTATTCTTTATCTCTTCCATTACCTGCGACACCTGCTTCTACCCCCACTCAAGAATCAGCGTCTCTAATGCAATAGTGAAGTGAACCCCCTCCAACGTGGATACAGCAATTCAATGATTACAAGCCTGTACAAGACTCTCCCTCAGCTTTCATTCTCATACACCGAAATCTAATTTATTGCTGTTTTTCCAACGCAACATGAAATCAAAATTGACCCTGTTTACTGCATGATTCATCAGCGCACGTTATTTTGTTTGTTTTCATAATCCAGCTGTAATATCTTTTGATTTCTAACCAAAAGATTTTTATTTTCTGTTGATGGAACCAAGGCCGCAGGGGCAAGGAAAAATGATAACCAAGCCTACTTTTCACGATCCAGACAAATCCCAATGGATGCAGTGAAGTTATATATGTTAGTTCAAGCCAAATATTATGTTTCACTTGAAAAGGTATCACATTACAGATCATGAAAATACATGCCTCTGTATGCATTTCTGCAACACTGTAATTTCCTTACTGCAATACCTGACCACGGCACGTCTTTATTACATTGGTACTGCCATGTATTGTTGCATTTTTATTACACTGCTTGAGGTATGTTTTGCGGCTATTCAGAATTCAAATATCCGGGTGGTGTTGCTAAAGTGCTCTATAGTGTCGGAAATATCCCCTACACCAAACCCAACCCTAAACCTACCCGACAGTGTTAACAAACGCAAAAGTGATATAAAAACACATTTGTTGATGCAGCCAGGCTATTTTAACTTCTTTATGCGGATTTGAGCTCTTTTGTCGAACCCTAGTATCACAGGGTTCGTACCAGAGCTCTTCATCACTCAAGTGCAACGCCGTATCGCGTGAGCTACCGAACCTACTGACTTACTAAATCTACTGAATTAGAAAACTTGTGCATATGAAACTGTATATGTGACGACAACATTCAAAAGTATCACTTTTCAAATTGTGCAGGATGTTAAAATTGTTTTGAAGTCATAACACTATTTCTGTGTGAAAATTAGGGTTTATTAATCAAAACTCTACCTGTAAATCTTACTTTGTGTGAAAAGGAATGAAAGTTGCCGGAGTTTTACTGCCTCTAGTGTATTTTCAAAGAGCCTATGTTGAGTATTCCAGTAATAAGAGACTGATAATCGTTTTGACCAACATTGTTTACAGATATTCAAACTTTTCCATTGATTATCAGTTATTACAAATCCGGGTTTACAGATATATGGCTCGATCTGGTTCGTCTCTAAATATAGTACATCCAGCAGTTACAACAGTGTCACAGGTAAAGTGTCTTAATACTTGACTGTTTTATCTTTCTAGTAATATTCAATGCAATATTAGGCTCATAAAGCCTAAACTAATATTGGTTATTCTTTAATTACAAATGGACTTCAGGGGAAAACATTAAAATGCTACAAACGTTTTGAACAAAGTAAGAGAAAGCCATTCCAGACATAAGAAACTAAACAGCTGCAACTGTGCAATTCAGCTGTCGACATCTAACTGATTAAGACCAGACAAGTGTCTCACACCCTTGGCAGAAGAAGCCATGCACTATCTCGCAAATATGTACACACTTTCACACACAAATGACACTTTGGGTTAACCCACATCCCAGGGAAGCTGGCCTGAATACTTCGGGTTCGACTGACTAATCGGTGGCATTGTGACATCAAAACCGCAGCTAGGAAATGCTATTGTTTATGTTTGAATTCCTTCCAGACACATTTTTTACACACCCACAGGCCACAAATAAGAAGCCAAAAAGAATTTGTAAATAAACAAAAAATCTCCTTTTTCCATAATGTAAATCACTCTCAATGCACAGGAAAAACACACTCTTAAAGGTCTTCCCTTAAAAGAGCCATCAATAAAAACCTGATAAGAATATAATGTGTGTCAATTAATCAGTTAACCCCCTTAGCCACTTCATCAATTCCCTGTGCCACTTACTATTGTATAGACGGCATTCAGTTCTGCCTCAGTGCTCGGTGGAAATACTAATAGCAGGTTGTTGTTCTACAAAGCTGACATCCATTCCGGCGAGCGTTAAATGAATGGATTAGGAAGCTGCTTTTGAACATGTAGTCTGAGTCGAGGAGAGGCGCTCAGCATATAGGGGGCTGCAAACTCAGCGATAAATATTCTCCAGCAGAGACAGTCTGGCCTGATGCTGTGAAAGCAATAAAATGCTCTTCACAATCTGCAGTAAAATTCAAACAGCATGGCCCGGCACAAATATCATTCTCCCAGCTCATTTGTAAGTCAGCGCCAAGTTTGTTTTCCACCAGACCTCTGCCAGGTTGCTTTCGCTTCACTCTCAGCAAAGAATTATGGGATTTTTAAGTTCAAAGCAGTAGCTACACAAGTTCTAGTTCAAATTGAGCTTACTTACCAAAACTGTGCTACAGTTGGCACATTTTTGCTTTTACCAAAACACGAATGAAACAGCTGAATTACATAATTGTAGTACAAATAGCCTTTCCATTTAGCAAAAAAATCCATTATCATTAAACCCTATGAAATTATGGGTACCAAAGAGATCCTCAATTTGTGACTAATAATGCCCATGCAGGCCTAATTCTGACAACAAAAAAATCATGAATATGGAACTTCCTCTTGTTCCCTTTCAAAGCACTTAATTGCCAAAAAACGGAAACGAGCGGCGGTAGTAGAGTGAATGGACCAGAATGCTGAAACATTGCTCGTTTTCTCACAAGAGCTCGTTAAACAGCAATACATACACATACCCAATTATGACATTTCCCTAGTTGTGCATCAGATTGGTGGCTTCACGTCAGAATATCTCTTGCTCTAGAACTAGGGTGTAACACTTTGAGATAAAAACGAGAAGTCAATATTAAAACACTGCAGACGCAGTCCAGACACACTCTTAAGAACATGTTAGAGCCAATAATGATGCATTGTAAGTGTGACTTAATGCAACATAATGATATTGTACCCTGTTAATGTATTTGCATACTCTGTTATGATACTTGCACTGCATTACAAGTCACTAAAATCAACACATATTAATTTACTTAAAGGTGCACTATGTAGTTTTTAATGAACAGCTGAACAGTTAAAAATGAACAAGAAACAATTACTGAGAACATTAAAAAAAAAGTGAATTCAAAACTGTGTCCTTGTTCCCTCCCCCGATTCACAATGGAAAGCTTATAATAATGATTTATTATTTGAGCTGTCGTATCAGATTTCGTGGGAAATGTCAGTTCTACATTATTCATCTTTGTATGGTTATGTCAGGCAATGATCTTACATAAATTCTTACATGTGATGTATTATGTGAAATTGAAAGATAACTTTACTACACACAAATTATGGCTATTTGCACAAAATAATGTTGATGTTGGCAAAATTAACTGTACACTACTGTAACTTGCAATTTTTGGTCACACTTTAATTGAAGGTCCAATTCTCGCTATTAACAAACCATTAACTATGATTTTTGCCTCAATAAACACCTAATTTGCTGCTTATTAGTAGTTAATTAGTTGTTAAGTTTAGGTATTGGGTAGGATTAGGGATGTAGAATATGGTCATGCAGAATATGTGCTTTATAAGTACTAATAAACAGCCAATATATTAGTAATAGGCATGCTAATAAGCAACTAGTTAATAGTGAGAATTGGTCCCTATACTAAAGTGTTACTGAGATCTCTTTAATATCTTAGTTGTTTCTTCTATACAACAAGATTCAATGGAGAACAAATCGAGGCCTATATTTTTTACATTTCTCCTGAGAAAAAAAGAACCCAGTAATCTTAAATCTATCTTCTCTAGAATTTCAGAGTGTCTTCAACTGTGCTCTGATTTTCTGAGATATAGATTAAAAACTGAAAATCTTAGTTTGAACTCAAAAACTTCTCATCATATAAAACAATACCACATTATCAGAGCTCTACCCTCCTCATTAGTTTTATAACTTGGCATCTAAGGGTATAGACAGTTTTTAACAAAACTACAAAAATACCAATTAAAAGTCAGAGATCTCAATTTGAACTCAAACATTTCTCATCAAATTAAATAAAGCCAAATGATCAGAGCTACAGAATCCCATTCACATTAGTTTTATAGCTTCTGAAGTCTTTAATACTGTATATACACTCTTAGATATCAATATGCCAATTGAAAGTCAAATAACTCAGTTTGACCTCAAATATTTTTCATCAAATTAAATAAAACCAAATTATCAGAGCTATAGAATCCCATTCACATTAGTTTTATGGCTTATGTGGTTTTAAATATGGTCTATGCACTCTAGGATATCAAGATGCCTATTGAAAGTCCACTCAGTTTGAACTCAAATACTGCTCATCAAATAAAACAAAACAAAATTATCAAGGCTACGCCATCCATGTTAATTGTATAACCCTGTAATCTTAAACACAACCTATACTCTTAGATACCAAGACACTGATTTAAAATCAGAGACTTCAATTTGATATCAAATATTTCTCATTAGAGCCAACAAATACCAAATTATCACAGTAAGTTTCCATCACTCAGTACTCTTACTTTACGTCAACAGTCTTATACGTGTCTAGACATTTTTGGAGAAAAAAAAATATGAGATACGGAGCTATGAACAACCAACTTCTGAACATTAAAGATCTCCATTTGCTCTCCATCCAATCTCTGTCAGCACCAATTGAGATGTTAAAGAGATCTCAGTTGTAAGGCCTGCGTTTTAAGGAGTGTTGGGAAGGTTACATTGGAAATGTAATAGGTTACAGATTACAAGTTACCCTATTTAAAATGTAATAAGTAGTGTAACTGTTTCAATTATTTTATTGAGGTACTGTAATTGATTACATTTGATTACTTTTCTAAATTTCCAACAAATGTTTTCAACTGTTAATTATTTTGAAACAGATGATTACTGACTTTCAAAATCCTTCATCACTTGAATCAAGATTATAATAATTAAATTGTAAAGCACAGCCGCCACAAAATCATACTTTAGCATACTTTAGTTTTTACTTTGAGATCATTCTGAGGTTAAATACAGACTTAAACAACCTGGGCTCATGACGAAAACATACCTCTGGAAACTTTTTCGCTAGATGCGAAATATGTACTCCCATGTACGTTTCGTGACATAGTCGATGTGAAATGTCCTCTGGGTGGTGCTTGGTTTTTTTGATGTTTGTTTTTTTTTTCTTCCCCTGGAACAGATGCCCGTACATATGGTGCGTTTTGCTGTATGTGACATTGGTTTTATAGGCGTCACCACAGTTCTGACTTGAAATGTCCATTGAGTGGCGCTATAAATCTAATGCTCAGTGACATTTTAAATTACCGTACCATCTGCACTACACGTAAACCGACCCGATAGAATGAACAAAAGCGAATGTGACGTAAAAACGCAATTGCAAACATGCTGTTTTAGCTTGTTTTGCGATCTCTAATCTTTCAGCTCTTTCATCGTGAGTCATGTTTTTCACAAGATTCGTACCCAAGGATTCTACATCCTAAGTCCAGTTCTGTCCTGACTGAGCTACCAAGCAAGCTTATTATGTCTGGAAAGCGAAACATATGGAAATGTAATCATAACTGTGTACGAAAAAGATTACAAGTGCTTAATGTTTTAAAACAATTAGTGTTCATTTCTTTTGGAAACTGCGGTGATATGTACTTTTTGGTACATATTTTGCGTCTTGCGAAAAAGTTCTCAGAGATACGTTTTCGCCATGAGACCAGGTAGGGTTTAAAATCATAACAGGATATAGTTTAATATACTGTTTTTGAAATCAAATCTTTGCATAGCTACGACAAGAAAAACTTGCATTTAACAATACTTTGGGGGGAAAAAAACACTTAATCTTAAAAAAATAAAGCATATACATAAACCCAAACAGGAAATAAAACATACATTTTCAAACAAGCATGTGTCCTAAACTCCTGAAAAACTGATGTCTCATATTAGAGCAGTCAGTGCAATTTTGGAAAGAAATAAATTAAATCTGTATGTTTGTGAAAATATTCAGATGTAACCCCTTTTGTAATCGTTAACATTAACACATTACAGTTCCATATATTTTGAGATTAAATTACGTAATTCCATTACATTTTAATAGTTACTCCCCAACACTGGTCTTAAGTTATGTTAGGACTCATTCCACAATTGTGCAGTAAATGAGAACGTAACAGCGGCAGATTGTTGGAAAAGAATCGTCGAAATGGAAACAGACTCAACGGGCCCTGTGACTCCAAAATCTCAAATCAGTACTTGAACCCCCCGTCCGTCCCTCTCCAGAGAGAGTTGTCCTCCCTGTGCCTTCTCTTCCTCCATCTTTCATCCCTCTATCATCAACCCACCTCACACACCCCCAACCGACCTTGTGGGGTCACCTGTCTTTGTCTGCCGAGCTCCGAGAGAGCTTTGTGCGAGAGTGTGTGTGTGTGAGCTTGTGAGCGAGCGAGCGAGTGTGTGTGTCTGGGCTTCTTATCTCTCTGTGCTGCTGCCGTTTTAAATTATTCATCCCTACTGCTCCTGCACACACTCACACACATGCACATCTCCATCACATGCCTGCCCGCATCCGCCCGCCTGAGAGGCAGTCTCCGTGGCAACCTTATCAAAGATCGCAGATTTCAGCTCGAGAAATAAAATAAAAGGGGAAATTGGCTGCATTAGCATAAGAGGAGGAAGCCTGGAGTTGAATACACACCCCTGAAGCCGCCCCCCTCCGCTTCTCCTTCGTCTTCCTCGCTCTTCCTCCTCCTCCTCCTCCTACCCACAGTTCTTATCTCGCCCGTCTGATCGTTCTCTCTCTCATTCTATATATATATATATATATATTTTAATTCTGTACCCCCCTTTCTATCGCTTTTTTTTCCTCCCTGGCTCGGGGGGGGGGGAGAGAGAATGAAACGAAAGAGGAAATAGATTTGGTCTGGATGACCTTTGACCTTTTCAGAGTGAGTAAACAATACGCAGTAACCTGGGAGACGGGGCATGGGGATGTCAGGGGCGACTGCTTGACAGGCAACTTGATTTCCTGTAGAACAAGGGGCTCGTTTCCTGCATTTTGTGTGGGTTTATTTTGGCAGACTTGGTTTGGTCCATAGAGACCCTCCCCTTTCGGATTGACTTTGACCTACAGCTGTATGGAATGGAGGTTTTTCTTGTGATACCATATAAACCCGTTTCATTCTTAAAGAAATCATATCAAACATTCTTTTCTCCAGAATCCTGCAGCTTCTAGAACCTCTAGTCTCCTCATCAGTATTGGGATCGAATGGAGGCAAATCTTTTTCAAACTACTGGAGGTTAACAAGAAATCCAAATTTATTTATTTTCTTATTATAGATTTCTGGAAAATTAGTTTGCCTCAATCTTTCATTATTCTTGAATAACTCTAATAACTCCGCCTCTGAACAAATTTCCTTGTTGCATGACATCATCTAGGCCATGCAGGCTACTGGATAACATAGTATATTTGGTCACATTTTAAGGTCCAATTCTCACTATTAACAAGCCATTAACTACGACTTTTGCATCAAAAAACTCTAATTTGCTGCTTATTAATAGTTAGTAAGGTAGTTGTTAAGTTGAGGTATTGGGTATGATTTGGGATGAAGAATATGGTCATGCAGAATATGTGCTTTATAAGTACTAACAAGTACTAATAAACAGCCAATATGTTAATAATAGGCATGCTAATAAGCAACTAGTTCATAGTGAGAATTGGTCTCTATACTAAAGTATTACTGGCAGTTTTTTAGGATATTGTTGTAGATAGCAGTTAACAG